>VMDO01010791.1:0-69970 GCA_007922755.1 Pedetes capensis
GCACTTAGGTGTGGATACACTGGAAGAAGGACAGGTTTGTGGGACAGAGTTCAGAACATGAGCTCTTTAGCAGCATGCTGATTTTGAGATACTTAGGAGATATCTAAGGTGAGATGAAAGGTGAGCAACTGGATATGCAATCAGACATTAAGAAAAGAAGTCTGAGTTCAAGAGAGAAAGTTGAGAGTATCATGGAGGTGGTTGTTAATACCATGGAAATGGAGATGACCCTGGGATGAAATCTAGATAAGGAAGAGAGCCAAGGGAAATGTCTGAGGAAACTGAACATGTGATGGAGCACAAGCCAACCCAGCCCAGGAGGCTGACATAATTTTAGACTTATTCACACTACTCAGAGAACTCCCATAATACCTTCCATCCAGATTCCATCAATGTGAACATTTTATCACATTTTCTTTATCATTTTCTCTCTATAAATACCCATTATTTTCTGAGCCATTTGAAAGTAAGTTGCACATGATGTCTTTTTAGTCCTTAATATTTAATGTGTATTAAAATACACTCTCTTACATATTCTCATCAGCATAATCATCAAAATCAGGAAATTAACTCTGATAAGGGACTATCAAGCAATACAATTCAGACCATATTCAGATTTCACCAGTTACATTGTCTTCATAACATTCTTTATAACAAGAGGCAATCCCTGAGCAGGCAGTGTGTACAGTTGCCATGTGTCTTTGGTCAGAGGAGTGGCTTTAGATGGGACACAAGTGCAGCTTCTCAAATGTTCTCTCACTTGTCTCATGAGAATTTCAGCCATATTCTTCTAAGAAATGAAGGCAGAGAGTCCTTTGGAGGTCCAAAGAGGTGTTGAGTCACTGAGAGTACATAGAAATGTGGTTTACTTGATTCCACTAAGGCGGTGGCAGAGCACCATTCCTTGGGGAAGCTTCTTCCTTGATTTAGGAAGTCCATGCACTGAAAGCAGCAGCCAATGGAAAAGCAGTGGGTACTGACATGACACACAGTGGGTCAGCAGCAGGAGGCTGGGAGAGCCTGGGAGAGGAAGATAGGGGAACCCTGGGAAAAGACAGGGAGTTTCACAGGATTATTACTTTAGGGGCAGCAATGCCAGGATCCACCAACTTGGGGAGACTACTGTAGCCAGCCTAAAAGGTCTCTCCACTGGTGCCCCTTGTGCACAGTTTCTGCCAGAGCCACAGTCAAGGTGGTGGGGAAGCAAGTACCTCCTGTCCCACCAAATCCCTCTAGTCTGTGGTGGAGCCTTACGCAGTTCTTTGTGAGACAACTGGGGCAATCTGAATTCGGATTGCAAATTAGATGGTATCAATTTTGTCTTGTGTGGTACAGGCAGAAGGAAATGTCCTTTGGTTTTGAAAAAAAGATACATATGAAGTCAAGGGAGAAATGATGTGTGCAATTTGCTATAAAATGTCTAGGGAAAAGAAATGGACACAGGAAGTAAAAATAAAAACTGTTGGTAATTTTAGAATCTAGGGTATTTACTAAACTGTTCTCTCTATTTTTGTATAGTTTGAAAACTTCCATATACAAGAAGAAAAAAGAAATAAGGACCCATTCTCAGTGTTTGGTTTGAAGGACAATATGAGTAGTACGATTTAGGATCATAGCTTCAATCAGGGTTGTCCAACCTTTTGACTTCCCTGGGCCGCATTGAGTAAAGAGGAATTATCTAGGGCTACACATAAATGATATAAGGTAGTACATACAGATAATAAGGGAGTCATGAAGAAAATAAACTGAAAATAAACTAAGCTGAAAGACATGTTAAAAGATTTTGTGGGAGCACATTACTGGCTGTTCTGGGCTTTATGCGGTCCAGGGGCCACAGGCTGGCCGTGCCTGCTCTAAATCTTCCTTAGCTGCAACAGTCAAACATTATACCAGTGATTCTTACCTCAACTTGGGTTCCCTGACCCTCTAAAGTTGGGAAACAGCCTTAGTTCAAGGAACTCAGGCCTGGTACTGGCCGTAAATTCATTCCCAAAGTTCTTATCACTGCTTCTCCCAAGAAACCCCTTGAAATGTCAAGCAAGTACAGGCCTGATGGCCCTGGCTGACCTGTCAGTCCTTTTCAGGGCATACAATCTCTCAGTTCCCTGGATTCCCCGGGACCTGACTGCACTGCACAGCCATTGTCAACAGCTTTCAGCTCTTGCTTGCCATTTGAATCCTAATTCAGTGTCAGTCCAGGAGAGCATGTGAGTAGGCCCCTGACAAGCTGGTACCATCTGCAGTAGTATTTTCCTCTATCATCTTGACGTTGAGAGTTGGCAGTATTACAACAGACAGCTCTGCATTTGAAAGGAAAATTATCGTTTTTCAGAATGCAGCTGGCATGCAAGTGAATAGGATGAAGTTTCTATGAAGCGTTTCCCTCATTTTATGATTTGAAAATAATAAAATGTAGATTCAGCATGTGATTCTTACTTTAAAAGGACAACCAAAAGGCACAGAATTTGGGGAATAAAAGCAAACAAAGCATCCTGTTCCACAGTAATAATTTTAATGAAAATAAAAAATAACAAAATAATCATTTATAAATGATTTCTTCTCTTGGAAGAGGTAACATTGTTATTGCTGTATAAACCACTTGGAGATGAGCTATTTTGGTGCCTAGTTAAGATCTATTCTTTACAGCACACTTTGATTTTGCCAGTATGCAGGGAAAACTGTAGTGGACTTTCATGGAGGGGAGTTAGCCTAAGTACCTCCCCCAGGTGAGAACAAATCTCATGAATCATTCCATAAGTTTCCAAGCAATGGAAACAGATTGTTCACATGTGAAAAAAACAGCAGTCAGACACACAAGCAGAGAGCAATGTTTTCAAGGGGTTTTGTTTTACTCCAAATCAGTTGTGTACTTTATACCAGGACACATGCTTCTGAGAAAAATCTTCCCACACCCTACTTCTTGGTACTAAGATGCTTCAATGCTTGTATGTATCACTTATTTCCTCTGTCACCCGGGTGTGCTGATAAATGTTTAACAACCAGCTCTCAGTGGGAACAGATTTGATGTGTGGTGTTTGTCCATCTCCTTGGTGTAAATACACCCACCATGGCTGATTCCAAGTTACTAGTGCAATGTCACTGAATGGTGGAGTAGGGAAGAGGTGCACAGTAGCACACTGTAATTTAGTATTTCTACCATACAACTAATGAGATGTCAATAACTCAAGAATATAAATAATAGTAAAATAGGAAGTGATAGGGTTTGAGTATTTATGTTTAAAACATACTTTAATTGTTGTTAGATGCCATTGGGCCGGAGCTAGGGGTTAGCTCAGTTGGTAGCGTGCTTGTTGTACACACCCTGAGGCCCTGGGTTTGATCCCCAGCACTGCAAAAATGGGAGAGGGACCTGGCAGCTCACTGCCAAAGCAATCAGCCATTGAAAACCCTATGAATAGCAGAGAAGCACTGACGTAGTACTGGGCATGGCACACTGTTGGGGAGTGTTTCATTCTGTTGGACATAGGGTTGCTGAGTTGGATCTCATTCAGTGACACCTAACAACATTTTAATTGTAGACTTATACAATTTAATCTTTAATTGTGGCTGTGTTTAATAATCAGCTAACAACACTGCTGAAAATTAAACAATCTGCTCTCATGGGTCAGTACAAGCCAACTAAAGCACACCCCTGGAGCTCTGGGGACCTTCAGGTAGGACGAAACATACCAGGCACCTGTCCATTCCTGCCTTCACAAAAACCTTATTAGCTCTGTAGAATGATTAAAGGTCCCCAGATTTTCCTTTATAAGCAATCAATGTTCTTTCTAAATAGGAGATCCTAGGAGTCTCACTCAGGACAGGCACAGGACAGCGGAATTTTAGCTGCTTTACTGGCTGGTTCCACCTGATCTCAGGGTTATCATCCCTGCCAAGTCCAGATGGTGCTGTCAGACTATCAGAGTTCCCTGTACAGCCCCCTAGCCTTCAGCACTCCCCTCAGGTTGGCAGATTTAATTCAAGTCCCCAGCACCTCTTCCTTCCATTTGATGCAAAGCCAGCAAACTTAATACAGGAAGAGCCAAAAAAAAAAAAAACAAACAAAAAAAAACAAAAAAAACCCAAAAACCTACCACCACCAAAAAACCAGGTGCTAAATCATGCAAGGGTGGGCTGCTCATCAGCTTTCCAGCCTCCCAGTTGTCCCAGGCAGCCTTTCCTACATGGTTTTTCTAAGCCAAATACATCCCCTGTTTCTTACACTACAGGATTGATGAGACCTTCCCATCATTAAGCCTGAAGCACAGCCTGCTCCAGCAGCCACCAGCCCTACCCCCAGCATCTTTCCGCCAGCTGTAAAGCTGCTGTCTGCCGGCTTTTATCCCTTGGCACTGAGCCATGATCACAGGACAGCACTGCTTGTGATTGCTTACAGTGGTGGAAGCTAGAGCAAAGGAACCTGAAGAAAGCCAGGCATGTGATTAAGTGCTTCACATTCAAGATTGTTTATTGATTGCAGTTATACGTGACAAAGCTAAGATTTAGCAGGTGACTGTTCCTAGAGTCACACAAGCTTTAAGTTATCTGAGTCAGGATTTGAACTGGATCTGACTCAACCTGCTGCCACTGACATTAGTCCATGTGGTCTTCTTTGGCAGCTAGCAGTGTGCATGGTTGCCGTGATGCCAGACCAGCGTCACAGGAGGGGAAAAATATATCACCTTCAGAGATGGGATTTGAGTTCCCTTTGTGGAGGGAGTTATATTTCTTTAGGAAAATCCTTTTGTAAGCCACCTATGGTAAGAGGTGAAATCATGCTATACATGAGGACATAAATGGATATGGCTTGTCCCAAGGAAGGGAGGTGGGGACCACATGGAGGGAAGGTGAGTGGAGAGTCCTCTGTAGTATATGAAAATAACATTCTGTGTGTGTGTGCCAAGCCTGCACTGCTGCAGTGTCTGCCATTCCCTCGTACGTCACTGAGACATGCACACATGCGCACAGACATGCTTACACAAACACTCAACTGAATTTTGCCTTGTGTGGAAATCAGGGAGGGAAATGATCTTCATGTCTTAGCTGATGCACAGCAGGGATGAGACAACATTGATGCTTAAAATGAGGTAGAAGTCTGGAGTCAGCAGTAGCTGCAAACCTAAGTCTCTTATAAATCACAGAAATCCAGGGGCTCAGAAAGGGAGCCCAGAGTTATCAGATCTGTTTGGATCTCAAGAGGCAGGGAGAGGATTCTCAGCTGACATTTGGGCTACCACTGGAAGCATTTGTGTCTAATGTCTGGCTGCAAGGGAGACACACCATGGAACAAAAAGTGGGAGGAAACGTTTGGCCTTGTTGCTGCCTGCAACTGGAGCACGTATGGCAAGGAGGGTTCCCCCTCAAGCATGCCTGACATGGCAAGTTCAGGAACTTCAAACCTCTAAGACATCCAAGGGCCTCCAAGATCATCCACAGAGAGAACATCAGCCAAATGGGGCCAAGGAGGCCCTAGTCAACTTGGCATGGATGGATCTTCTTCCTCACAACCCATCACAGCATGGGTGGAGCTAAATGGTTTTGGCTGATAGAGGCCAGGATCCATGTTGCACTCTGGAAATCTCGTATGTGCCTTTGGGACATTCACCTAGAGATCGACACGAGTGCTCAACCCTTGACACCTGGCACACCAGTGCCATGTTGATGAAAACAGAGACTTGTTAGAAGTGGAATGGCAGGGGGTAGGCCCAGGATGGCAGCAAGTGCTAGAGTTGTGGCGAAATAGAGCTACTCTGTGCACTGTGGGGTCCAGCCTCACTGCTGACTAAGTGACTGTGGCCTCTGGAACTCAGATTCCATATTTCTAAAATGGGACTGGATTGGTCTCTTTCTGCTGCTATTCCTGTGGCCTCCAGTCTGGCTCTCTAGGGCAGCTTTCTAAGTGTTGCCTTGGAGCCCCAGAGAACATGGACTTCCCTGAGTGAGCCGACTAACTGGGGGTAGGATGCCAGACCCAGCCCAGGACTCAGGGTAGTGCTGCCTATTGGCCCAGGAACTGCATTTGAAGAAGGAAAGTGGATGGCGTGAAGGAAGAAAGTTCATACTCAGCTGTGGGAGTTTCAGGAGGGGAAACTGCAAGTCGAGTCACAGATTTGGAATGGAAATACAACCTAGTTTTAGAAAAAGATTAAAACAATATATCCCTGAGACAGATAGTCTTCCAGGTAAAAACATTTTAAAACAATGACCTGTACTGATTTTGAGTCTCAGAGGCAGTCAGCAGCAGCACCAGGTTTTCTATTAGGCTACAGCCTAGATTTAAGAACATTTGCTTCAGGGACAGTGACAAATACTGTTGTTAGGCCCATTTCCAAAACATCTGCACAGACTACCAGCAAAGAGAATGCACCCCCAGGTACAAAGGACCATGTTCAGCTGAAGCGACTCGGTTGGCTGGGATTGGATTCACTCCCTCCATAAGCCGTGGCACTGGGCTCTGGGCATGGGATTCTAGTATACTCACTTCTGGGAGGGTCAGCTGCTTTTTGGGTGGTCCTGGGACCCCCCACCCCTCAAATTAGCTGCTGCCATCTTCCCAGGATTTACATTCAGTGTGTCCTCATCAGTGTTTCTCAGGACTAAAAAAGGAATGAGGCACATCTCTCCCACTTCTCCAAGGGTGGACAAGAGTCCACACATCTCGGTATCTTTGCACAGGACAGCTCCAAAGACATCCACCTCTAAGCAATATATTCTTGTTTCTCTCATTAAAATAACCACACAGGAGCCATTTTTCTTCCCACTAGAGTTCCAAGTGATCCTGATTTCACATTTCTTCCATGAAGCTATCCCAGACTTTTCCTCCTTGTCATATTCCCAATTATCATGGAATCCCCTTGCTGGGAGCACTGAGACTACAATTGTGACAGTAATGGCTTATGACCCACTTACCTTGTTTCTCAGATCCTAGCAACCTAGGCCCCAGTCCACATTCTGGTCACCCCCAGACCCAATCAGACAAGACAGCATGAAGACATTTTTCCCAAGTGCAGAATCTTATATATTCTGAGTGACTGAGTTCTTGGCATTCAAGTTTTGACCAGTTTCAAGGTGCTACTACCACAAAATGGGAAGACCATGTACAGATGCTGAATCTATGTTACATAAGGAAGACTTCACTGGTTGGTATACAAGAGTCAAGGGTTTTGGGTTCTCTATGGTCCACCCAGAAGGCTCCTGAAAATCCCAAGAGCTTTATTCCTTCTAGGCTGTACATTTCCGTGGGCTGGAAGCAAGGCCTCTGAGAAGCTGCATTCCCTTTTTGGGACCCCTATCATTGCTTACAGATGAGAAACTTATAAAACCAGATGCAGAAGGTGTCTGTTATCACCTTCCACATAATGCACAGCCTCACTTATTTACTCATTTCACCCACAAAGTGCCCCCAAGAGGTAAATGGAATAGGCCTTTCCTTAGCCTGAAGAATGGAAAAACGAAGGCCCAGAGCTCATATGATCAGCTGTTCAAGGGGAGCGCCAGAACTCCATTCTTTTCAACACGCGTGGGTAGCTGAGGTAAGTGTGGCCAGGCCACCTGGCTAAGGTTGAGCCCATGGCCAGCGGTGGTATGGGAAATCCTGGAGCAGGGCTCAGATCCAGCTGTGATCCAGCTTTCTCTGCTTCCAGACAGGGCTAGTTCTAGGCAATGATGTCAATGACAGCAGGTGTTGCTACCAGCTGGAAAGCGGGCCTCCTTTGGCAAAGAAATGTGGAAGCAGTCTAGCTGCTCTGCTGAGGATGGGGCCCTGGTAGCAGCCTTTTAGAGGAGACAAGAAAAACAAGGCTTCTGCTAAATCAGTAAATGTAGCTTCCAGGAGGTAAACACTTGGTTCAGATGTTTACACAGAAAGAAGCTGACCATTTCCAGCAAGAACAAACCTAAAACTATCCTTCTAAAGCAACCCTAAGTGGTAAAGATAAGGTACATGTATTAACCTATATAAAGGTGAAGTATTATCATTTTTCAACTGTACAAGACATATTACTTGGGTTACAGTTCAGTGGCATGCACCCTATGTTGGACTGCATTTAAACTACAACTGTGTAGTGTGGTATCTCTGTTATAAGGGATCAAACATTTTTCAATTGTACAACTGTTACTTGGTGAGATTTGGTTTTAACTATGATATTTTAAGAACCAATTTCTATTTAAAGGTATTGTGGAAAATATAATAGTTTGACTTTATACACATTTTACATTTACAGTAGAATAAGTACAGGAATTACACACCCAAATGGGTGGTATTGCCTTCAAAGTAGTTACCTTGGGAAAAATCTATGTTTATTTCAGTGAAACTGACCTTACTCAAGTCATTTCTAGAACACTCTTTGGAAACTATCAACTTGTAAGCTTCCTTAGCATTGGCAAATGTTTGTCCTTTAAGGGTAGACCTATTTTTGGGGGAATGATTTTTAACAGTCAAAGAGCATTAAAAATAAGTCTGATAAATAATATAGGTGATGGAACTTGGTACTACCTTGGGAGGTGGCAGAGGTGGGGGGAAAAAAAAAAAAAAAGGTCTGTGAAGTCTCTTTCTTTTCATGACTTCAAAGACAACCCCGATAGGAATTCTAATTGTTCGTGGAACATGCCACATCATAACTCAAGAGTGTTGGCTCCCAAGGAAATAACTCCAATGATGGTAACTCTTGAGTGCATATGTTCTAGTATATTTGGTTTTTTCCCATTTTCAGTCATACTTCATATAAGCAGAAATGGAAAACTCCATCTCCATGATTTCTCCCAAGGGGCGGGGGGAATCTCATCTACTGCTTGAAGAGTTAAAATGAAAAGCACTTGGTGTCATGTCTATATTACCTCTGACCCCACCAAAAAAAAAAAAAAAAAAAAAAAGTGCAATGTGTAATTCCTGATACCTGGGTCTCCCCAGTTTGAAAAAGTGGGTAAGGAAAGGTTTCTGGAGGCTGAGTAAGAGTAGAATGTCCAGGAGATTGGAACATTTCCAATGCCTCTTTCTACCCAGCAGGCCCAAATACCAACTCATACAAGAAAAACTCCTATAGCTAAACAGTACATAAAGGTTTGGTAGAGGAACAGGAAGAATGATTATCTTCCAGTAACGTTCTGTGGTTAAAAAAAAGAACACTGGCTTCTGGATGACAACAGTCTACCAAAAAAGAAGTCCATAGTGTTTAGATTCTAGTGCACGCATAAGAAACAAAGTGTGTGGCCATTAGCTCAGTGAAGTGCATTTCCAGCTGAGGCCAAAGGCAGTAAAGATGCAAGAAGCTGCTAGAACTGGCATTATTTGAAGGAGGGTGTATCCATTCAGAGTGGCAAAGCAATTTGTAGAAAGCCCCAGTTATGAAGCAGGACATATGCCAACCAGTGAGGCCCAAAAACATTCAATCTCATTTTCTACAAAGTGCTTCATTGAGGATGCTCCCTAAAACACCACATCCTGAGTGTTGGAGAAATACAGTCAAGATGGTAACTGAGGAGAAGCAGAGACCAATCCTCTCATAGAGTTCAAACTGTGTATTCTCTGAGCATCACATACACACCGAGTGAAGATGGTATTATTGCCGTCACGTTCCACCTTGTCTAAGCATGCCTCCATCTCGTGGTTGCTCATGTCAGTACTTCCAGGAGCCAATCCAAGTTCATGATCATTACTGCTAACAGCCAGAAGCAGCAGCACAGAGTCAGTGCCTTAAAGTCTACCATTATATCCAAGTGCTCGCAGTAGACATTGGTCTCAAATTGGTCAGGTGGGATGTTGCTCTTGGTGAGTGTTTTTATATTAATCTTTGTAGAAACCACAAAGCTAGGCTACTTGCTTAAATCATTGTTAGAAAGGATGCTGAGTGCCCAGATGGGACTTCTAGTTTCTGTGCAAATGAAATCACATTAATCCAGATTTTATTCACTTGAAACTACTAGGGAAGCAGTAGGATTTGGTTTAAATGCTGCCAAAAAGCAGGAATTCACTTAAGTTTTAATTCTGAAGCAATCTTATTGTTAATGTTGTAGCCAGGCTCGGGCAGCATGGGCGGGTGAGACCCCCACTGTATCTGCAGAAGAATCCCGGACCTCTCCCAGTTCAGGCTCACTCTCGCTGGAGGTAGACCCGTTGTTGATGGTATAGACATTCTGTGCAACTCCCTGAGCTGAAGCACAGCCATCTGGCTCATTTTTCTCCCTGGGACTTGACAGTCCTGGGAGGACAGCCATCTTCCCGGTCTGCCGATTTGGCAGCAGGGACATTGTATAGTCTGCAATGATCCCACCCACATCTAAGTTGCATGCCTGATCGAAGGCTAGGAAGCCAACATTGGCATTTGCCTCACACACCACAAAGGAGCCATCGTCCATGATGAGAAGATCAATGCCACAGAAGTCCATGCCCAGGATGTTGGACACCTGAACAGCCAACTGCTTGCCTTGTTCTGTCAGTGGGCACTTGACGCCCACACCACCTGGGAGGAAAGCACAATGATGTAAAGGTGATGATGGATATTTGCTGATGAGTCAATGACCCTTCAAGGAAGGGAGAGGGGGCTGCTGATGAGGGGCAGCAAGACAGGCACTGATACTCATAGAGCTCTGGATGGAAACCAGATACCTTTTGATCATTTCTTCCCTACAGTCTTAAAAATGCTGATATCCAGCCAGACATGGTGGTTTATGTCTGTAATCCCAATGACTCAGGAGGCTGAGGCAGCAGGATTTGCAGCTTTGAGACCAGAGGCAGCCTGTACAACTTGGAAGACTCTGTCTCAAAAAAATTTTTGGAAAGGGACTGGGGATGTAGCTCAGTGGTAGAGTGCTCACCTAGCACAAGGCCCTGGGAATAATATACAGTATCACAAAAAAAGAAAAAAAAAAAAAAAAAAAAAAAAAAAAAAAAAAAAAAAAAAAAAAAAAAAAAAAAAAAAAAAAAAAAAGGAAAAAAAAAAAAGCTGATATCCTCTGACCCAGCCAGCCCACCATGAAGGAAATAATTAAATAATTTTATGTATGAAAAAAAACTTCATGCTTAAAAATGTTGATGACAGTGTTATTTAAAATACTGGAAAATCATAGTCCCTGGTACATAGTGAGTATTCAATTCATTTGTTGAATGAAGAAATGAAAAATTATAATCTAAATATCTCATAATAGAAGAAAACAGCATATTTTACAACCATTGCTAATAATATTCAGTTTGTAATCCCATAGGAAAACTTAGAAGGATTAAAGATGATATAATTTGACCACAACTATGCAAAAAAGTGTTTTTCAGAAAAAAGAATTAAAAGAATGACATGAAAATGTTAATTGTGATTGTCTCTAAGTGATGGTGAAAATGATAAATGTCTTTTTTTCATTCGACTCCCCTGTATTTTCTAAATTTTCTACATTGAAAATCTATTCCTTTTATTAGAAAAAATACAATTAACTTATTGATTTTTAAGAAGAGAAGATTGTGAGACATAATCCTGTACCATGAACAGAAAGAGTCTGATTCCCTTCAGTTGTTAAAAAGTTAGGATCTCATATTTCATTGTCTCCATTTAGTCTTCCTGGAATTACTTAAGATTTGTGTTCTTAGGTCCAATAACTAACGTCTTTACCTGTTAATACTGTCACTTCCCCACCTGTGACACTGCATAAGGAAAAGGCTATGAAATGGTTTTAAAACAGCTGCCAATAAGAACATCATGGATACATTACAAAACCATGTAGTTACTAGTTAAAGAATGGTTCTGTAAGGTAACTAAAAAAGACAAAATGTTAACCCACAATTTTATTTATTTATTTATTTTTTTGCGGTACTGGGGGTTGAACCCAGGGCCTTGCGCTTGCATGCTCTGCAAGTGCTGGACCACTGAGCTGCACCCCCAGCCCATTTTTTTACTTTTTGAGACAGGGTCTCACTAAGTTACGCAGACTGCCTCTGGTCTCGAACTTGCGATCCTCCTGCTCTGCCTCCCAAACCGCTGGGATTACAGGTGTGCACCACCGTGGCTGGCACCCACAAGGTTTAATACTGTGGCACTACACATGATTAATGTGAAAACGAAATGAGATAACATCTAAGTCCACAATCTGTCTGTGGCCTTTTAGGAATCAGGCCATCACAGCAGAAGGTGAATGATGGGTAAGTGAGTGAAGCTTCATCTGTATTCATAGTTACTCTCTATTGCTTGAATCATGCTGAAATGAGCCCCACTCCCCATCCATGGAAAAACTGTCCCTTGTGCCAAAAAGGTTAGGGAATGCTGCTCGAAAGTACTAAGTACTGTGTTAAAGTGAGTCTAGCATTTCACTGTCACCCACGTGGTCCCATTGTCTTACAATTATGTTTGTACAGCTTCACTGGGCCATGGTGATACCCAGGGCATGGATCCCCTCAGAATCTCTATACTCCCAAAGCCACTGCAGAATATGCCAGAATGTTAAGTGAAAGTGGGACCCACTTGGTGTCTGAGCTTCTTTAATAGTACTGGACCTGGTAAACACATCTGGTGAGTTAGGAAATAGTAAGTGTAAGGTGTTTTGTTTTTTAGTTTTCTTTAATTAACAACATACAATTTCATTCAATGAGGCTTACAATAGCTTTCTGTGATGGGAACGAGAATTTACATCCCTCCCAGAATATCTCCATTCACCATGACAGAAAACAAGTTTTATCAATAGTTAAAGGGATGGAATTATGCATTCAACCAAAATTAAAAACTGCAGCTTTCCAATAACATCATAATGAAAGGAAAACAGATTTATTGTTGTTGTTTTGTTGGTACTAGGGGCTGAAGCCAGGGTGTCACACATATTTTGCAAGCATTCTACCAGCTGCACCCCCAGCCCCATTTTTACTTTTTGTCTTGAGGCAGGGTCTCACTAAGTTATGCACGCTGCCTCTGGCCTCAAACCTGTGACCCTCCTGCCTCCACCTCCCACGTTGCTGGGATTATAGGCATGAGCCACTGCATCTGGCCGAAAACAAAATTTTCAACTAAAATGTGAAAGCAAAGATGATATTTCCCCCTACCACTATTTTGGTTTAGACCCTCAGTATTCCTTGCCTGAGTTGCTGCAACAGTTTCCAAATTCACCTCCCAGCCTCCTGTCTTATGCCTTCTATCCATCCTTGGGAGGTAGGATTTTTTTTTTTTTCTCAAAGACTGGTCCTGATGTGACTCTTGCTCAACTTTGACTATTAAGTCCTAGAGAGGTGTAAGTACAGGATCAGGTTCAAACCTCAAGGTCATGACACCCCTGCCCTGACCTCTGAGCTCTTAGGTGCCCTCCAGCACTGCTGGCTGCCATAGGAAGGGGCTCATTTTTCTTTCTTCTCTGTGAAAGCCTGGTGCCTAGCAGAGGATCTGACAAGATAGTAGGGAGTAATATGCACTTACTGAGAATGTCCAAACAGCCTCGTGAAATATGCTGCTAGCTTTTCATGGCCAACAGACCCAGTCTGGACCGTTATGTCTTACCAAGAGAGCAGTTGCTCTGCATCCGTCCATCTGTGGAGCAGCGAAGCATAGAGCCTATCACCTGGCCTCCTACCACAACCACTCGGATATCTTTTCCATGGGACTCCTTCACATACTTCTGGAACAGATAGGGCACATCATGGCGGACCAGGTGGCAGATGTCTGAGAGGTGATGCTTATCTCTTGCCAGAAAAACAGCTTTTCCTTTAAGAAGAATGACAAAGAGCAAGATAAAAGGTTAGAGAAGCCTCAAGCTCCTATCCTTGGCATCTTGCCTTTCTGTTCCAAACAGTCATCCACTCTCTCTGAACTTGCTTGGCTTTGGCCATTTCTAATTCTCTGATGAGATTCTTGCTTCTTATCAAATGGCCACTGCACCTTATTTTCTCTTGATTTTCCTCAGGTTTTAATACTGGTGGCCTTCTCACACCACCACCATTCATTGTTTTGCTTTGTTTTCTTGAAACTGGGTCTTGCTATGTAACCCAAGCTGGCCTGGAACTCGTAGTCCTTCTGCTTCAGTCTCCTGGGTGCTAGGCTTATGGGCATCTACTTCTATGCCTACCTCCTTTTTCAAAATGAAGTAATAATGTATTCCATAAACACAGAGAAGAGGCCAAAACAAAATCCTAAGGATCTAATCACTTCAGTTCTAAAAGCAGTTAATTAGCATATCCTATCACCCTGAGAATAATGATTAGGCAGGGTCCATGTCTAGCTCATTTTTTTTCAATTCTCCAAACCTCACCCTGGCCTTGGTACAGAGGGCAGATGTCCATCAATGTTTACAGACCCTAATTAATTGAATACAGTTGAGAGGAATCCCAAGAGTGGGTGGAAAGAGATCCCAAAAAGGTAACTAAAACACAGCATGAGATGCATTAAAAGAGGTCTGTGCAAAATACTGTGGGAGCTCAAAAATGGGAGCCACTTCCTTTTAGGCAGAAGAAATTTATTATTTGGCTATACTTACTTAACTCTAAAGGGAATGGCCTATATCTCTTTTGTTCTCTGGGAAAGCATTCCTTCTTGATTCTAAACTCTTTATTTTCTGCTTGAATGACCCATGCTCTTGTAATTACTCAGCATCTGCTTTCCACTTGCCTATTAGTTACTAATTCTGAGTAGGGGTTCCTAATAGATTTGTTCTGCATATCAGACATGAGCATACCTAGTATGAGCATTATTTTCAGAACAAATGGAACAAAGAGATGGTTTTCCCAACTTTCATGTCACTATCACAAAGGAAATGGAATACCTGTGGGGTCTTAATAAAAACAGTGATGGGTATCAGTCCCTCATAGCATATAAGACTGACAAGTAATCTCCATAACATGTTATAATATGTGTTCAATCATTCCTGAAATGACTGGACATCAGATATCCAACTGAATTGGAGGAGTGGGCGCAAGTGATCTGAAGATGTCCAAGAGGCAGGTGGGTGTACAGTTAAGTGGAGAGTCAGTATCCATTCGAAAGGATCCTGCAAATGGGCACAGAAGGAAATGGAGAGGGCTCAGCAAGTGGGCACAATGTAGTATTAGACTTGTTCCAAGTCTTAGTGAATTAGTGGAGTGTAAGCAGTTAGACATTTGGCTCCAGGAGATCTGACATCTGGCAATAGATGGCTGGGATTCAGTTAGAGGCACTGGGGTTCTCTGGACAGTAAGTAGGATTTTCAGCAGAGATGGCGGCTAGGTCCCAGTACGGGGCTTAGTCTGCAATTAATAAAGGAACTACAGTTTTAAGGCAAGGAGGAAGAAAGAAAGGAAGGCTATTAATATTAATCAGCTGCCATATTCTAAGCACTTTTACGATGTTACTTATATTTCATAGTAACCCTGTGAAGTCATTATAACAAAGATGGTTATTCCTGTTTTATGGATATGGGGGAAAAAAAAGATCCACAAGATTAGTTAGAAACTTTCTCACAGGCATAGCTTGTGGCACTCACTGCTTCTTTAGATTGATTGCCATATAAAATTGGTTCTCTATAACTGAGGGCTCCCCATCTGAAGATTCAATCAAGTATAGATCAAAAATGTTTAGAAAAAAATAATTGCATCTCTACTGAATATGTACATTTTCTTTGTCATCATTCCTTAAATAATAGAGTATAATATTTACATAAAAGTTACATGTTATAAGTAACCTAGAGATGATTTAAAGTATATAGAGGATATGCATAGGTTATTTGCAAATACTACACCATTTTAGGGCTGGGATTTAGCTCAGTTGGTAGAGCGCTGTGCTGTAGTCTCTGAGGTCCCGAGTTCAATTCCCAGCACCATACAAATGGGAGAAGGGCCTGGCAATCCACTCCCAAGGCAATCCCAAAACAGTCAGCCATTGAAAACCCTTTGAGGGTCGCTATGAGTCAGATACCGACTCGATGGCACCTAACGACAACAACAACAACAACAACAACAACAACACCATTTTAAATAAGGGACTTGAATGTCTATGGACTTTGGTATCCTTGGGGGATCCTAGAACCAATCCTCTGTAGATGCCAAAGGATAACTATACTATAGACTAACTTAACTTCTATAAATCTGCTTACTTTCTATCCATATTTCATGCTAAGATACTATGTGTTACACTAGCAATAATCTGAAAATAAAATTAGGAACGTAATTTCATCACCATAGCACCAAAAGCACTAAAATATGCAAGAATAAGCTCAACCAAAGAAGTACAAGATTTATAAACTGAAAACTATAAAACATTATTGAAAGAAATTATAGAACTAAATACCATAAGTGGGAAGACATGTCACAGTCATCAAAATGGACCCACAGATTCAATGAAATCCCTATCAAAATTCCAACTTCCTTTTTGGCACAAATTGACAAATCCTAAAATTTATATGGAAATGCAAAGGACCCCAAATAGTTAAAACAATCTTGAAAAAGGCATAATTGGAAGACTCACATTTCTCACTTTTAAAACTTATTACAAGATATAGTAATTAAGGAAGAGTGGCTTGGCATAAAAATGGGTGTATATATGTGTGTGTGTGTATATATACATATATATACATATATATATATATATATATATATATATATATAGAGAGAGAGAGAGAGAGAGAGAGAGAGAGAGAAAGAGAGAGAGAGAGAGAGAGGGAGGGAGAGAGAGAGAGAGTAGAATTAAGAGCCCAGGGCCAGGTGCATTGGCGCACATTGACAGTCCTAGCCACTCAAGAGGCAGAGACAGGAAGATCGCAAGTTTGAGGCAGCCTGCACAACTTTCTGAGGCCCTATCTTAAACTAAAAAATAAAGAGCCCAGCACGATGGCACACACCTATAATCCCAGTAACTTGGGAGGCAGAGGCAGGAGGATCACAAGTTCGCGACCAGAGGCAGTCTGCATAATTTAGCAAGACCCTGGCTCAATAAAGTAAAAAAATGGGCTGAGGGTGCAGCTCAGTGGTCCAGCACTTGCACAGTATGCAAACACGAGGTCCTGGGTTCAACCCTCAGTACCGCAATAAACAAACAAACAAACAAATAAATAAATAAAATAAGGGGTTAGGAGTGGTAGAGTACTTGCAAAGTATGCAGGAGGCCTTGGGGTTCAACTCCTGAGGACAAGGGGAAGAATTGAGAGTCCAATTTTTAAAAATGAAAAGGAAACAATTGAGTGGGCCCCTCCCTCCTTCAGGCTCAAATGGGCCCCTGGGCAAGTCGGCCTTAGAGGTCACCACCCCGCTATTTCTACTATTTGCACATCTAGCTCCTTGAGAGCCGGGACCATGTCTAGTTCAAGTCTGTGCTTCAGCCCCTATATCACATATGCCCTGAGCAGAGGATGCTGCTATGCCATCTGGGCTTCATAATGAAGAATCTGCTCAAATACAGCAAGAGGACTACTCTCTCCTACTATGTCCCTACTGAGCCTCTGCTGTGCACTGAGCACTGCAGTAGGCCTTACAAAGACAGATGCTCAGGACTTAGTCCCCACCCCCAAGCAGCTCACGGTCTAATAAAAGGAACAGGCACTTCGACCTAAAACTGTCATCAAGTACGGCACTGTCCTAGAAGCATGTATGCAGTGCTACAGAAACAAAAAGGGAATGGAAATAAATTTTGCCTAGAAAAGAGGGAGGGAGGAATGGCAGGGTGAAAAAGAAATGATATCTGGAGCTAGCCTTAAAGGATGAGCAGAAATTCAGTAGGCAGGGCAGAGGAACATGGCATTCCCAGCAAAGTGAAGGGAGCAGATGATTATGGAGAGGAAACTGCATGGTCTATTTGGTGAATGAGAGGCAGTGCAAGATGGATTATGGAGGGTTCATGTGGCAGAGGGGGATGCAAAGGAAGGCTGAAGCTTTCTGCACAGGACCTCAGTGCCATGATAAGAAACATGGATTTGTCTAACAGGCAACACTGGGGCTGGGGAGAGTTGTTCAGTAAGGGAGTGACAAGAAGAGATGTGTTTCAGAGAAATTACTCCAAAGGAAAAACAAACAAACAAACAAACAAACAGAAGATGCATGCCGGCAGTGGAATTAAGAAGCCAATCAGTCAAGGCAAGAGTCTGTTGCGAGGGTCCAAGGCGAGATGAAGGCTCTGGCAAAAGCAGTCACAGAAGGGACAAAATGGAGGAGACAGAGCACACTGCAAGCCCCTCCAGCAGTGCTCTCTCGTTCTCTGGTGAGTATCTTGCATGGCAGAGCTTCAGCCCTGTTGGACAGATTACCCAGGAAGCCCAGGAGTGGCACTGACCCCGGTGGCCTCGAGTGCTCTTCACCACAACAGGGTAGCCCAGGGGCTCGGCTTCATCAATCATTTTTGAAAAGTCTTCATGCCCACCTGCCAAGAAAAGGTGAGAGTCAGTGTAGGTAAACTAGGCTGATGGCAGGGCAGGGGTCACGCCAGCCCTGCCCCCTCTAGAATTCTCAAGAGGCCACATGTCTGATGAAATCTACTCAGACTGATTCAAGATAGCAGACATGTGTCATGCACCTGTAATGTGGGAGCAGAGGTAAGGAAATCACCCTTTCTTAAGCACTCTCTACACATATAAAGACAGCACCTGCTCCAGGTCAAGTAATCCCCACACTCGTATAGTAGGAAGCTTTCCCTTCACAATGGCTATGGGAGGCAGAATTCTAAGTTATCTCCCAAGATTCCTGCCTCCCCCATGCCAGCGGAACACTCCTTGTAGACTTTCCCTCTCTTGAGTGTGGGAGGGACCAGTGAATATGATGGGATTTCATTCCTGTAATTACACTCATGATCCATTGACTTTGGGTTCATCAAAAGGGAGATGACATTTTGTGGGCCTGACCTAATCAAGTGAGTCTTTTAAAAGAAGGTAAAACATCAGAGACTCTTTTGCTAGCCTTGAAGGAATGACCTGTCATGCTATGGAGAGGGCCATGTGGCAAGAACAGTAGGTGGCTTCTAGGACCTGAGACTGGTCCCTGGTTGATAGCCAGCAAGCAAGTGGGAACTTTGGAGCTACAACTGCAAGGAACTAAGTCAGTTGGCTTGAAAGAAATCTCTGAACCTCAGATGAGACACAGTCCCTGCTGGCACCTTGATTTCAACTCAGTGAGACCCTGAGCAGAGACCCCAGCAATGCTGGGATTGAACTTCTGACCTAAGGAAGCTGAGAGATAATCAATGAGTGTAATGTTAAGAGGATGGGATATTTAGTAGTTTGTTATGCAGCCATAGAAAAATAATGCCCAAAGGAAGGAAGCCTGGAGATTGGTCTCACTCAAAGTTAAGGTGTGACTCTACAGCCTGAACTGGCTCCACTGCACCCTTCCAACCTTAATTTAAAAAATCTGAGTAAAATGATGTGCATGTTAATCTTACTAGATTGTCCTAAAAGCTTCCTTGATTTCCTATATGTGCTATGTTGAGCATTACCTTTCCTTGATAACTCAGGGTCAATATGAACATTAACAACTCTACCATAATGATCTTAGGGATGTTTCTCCTCTGTTTAACAGTGCCCAACTAGAGCACTTTCTGGTTCTTGTGCTTCGTTTTTAATGGTTGCCACTTTCTTTGCTGTTTGGATGCTCACTCATACTTCTTATTGCTGTCAATACAGAGCAGGGGCTTCTCTGCTTCTCCTTGCCAATGGCTTAGAAAAGACAAAATATCTTGTGAGATGACTTTTTCTGCATGGGGGTGGGCGGGGTGGAAAACCAGGCTCCAGATGAGAGTCCAGAGGTCTCCCCCATCCATTAGGTAAATTAGGCTCAGTATTTGTTAGGATTTGTGCCACTTACTGGGGTTGCTTATAGGTCCTTTTAGTTCACTTACTAGCTCTCAAGACTGTGTCAGATAGATGTATTTTACAGGCACCTTAGTTGGTGTGTTAGTTTTCTATTGCTGCTGTAACAAATTACCAAGAACTCGGCAGCTTAAACAACACAGACCTATTATTTTGTAGTTCTATAGTTAGATGACCAAAATATGTCTTCCTTGGTTAAAATCAAAGTGACAGCATGCTGCATTCCTAGGGTAGAATCTGTTTCCTTGCCCTTTCCAGCTTCTAGAGGCTGCGCACATCACTTGGCTTATGGTCCTCTTCAAAGCCATCAATGACAGAGTTCTTCTCACATCTCATCACTCTATCCTTCTTTCATAAGCACGTCTCGCTTGGATTCTATTTTCGGTTCTCTCTCTACTTTTAAGGGCACTTATTACATTGGGCCTACCTGGACAATTAAGAATACATTCATTCATTCATTCATTCATTCATTCATTCATTTATTTATTATTTATTTATCTGCAGAACTGGGGGATTGAACCAAGGGCTTCATGAAAGTGCTCCACCACTGAGCTGCACCCCTTTAAACTTTTTATTTTTGATACAGGGTCTTGCTAAGTTGCACAGGCTGCCTCTGGCCTCAAACTTGCAATCCTTTTGCCTCAGCCTCCCGAGTCTCTAGAATTACAGAGATGTGCCACAGTGCCAGACTTGTCTCCCTATTAAGGTCATCTGATTAGCAAATTTAACTCCATCTGAAACCTTTTTTTTTTTTCCCCATTTGCTTTTGTCTTTTGAGACAGTCTTGCTATGTAGCCCAGTCTGGCCTTCAACTCACAATTCTCCTGCTTCCATCATTGAGTGCTGGGACTATAGGCATGTGCCACTGTGTACAGCCCCATCTGCAGTCTTAATTCTTTTTGGCCATGGAACCTAACATACTCACAGGTTCCAAGGATTAGGTCATGGGCAACTTCAGGGAGTCATTAGCCTGCCTACAGGCGGTACCATAGTTTATCAGTTTTTGCAAAGCAAAATACTTTAGAATACTAACAAGACCTGTCTTGTTCATAAAAGTGCTAATGATTTATTTCTTAAAACATGAGGAGGCAATTGAGGTAAACAGGGGCATCTTCAGGAAGAGAAGTTTTTATAAGAAAGGAGCTACTTAGGGCTATATAACCCAAGTATGCATATGAGTTTTACTCCAGATTAATCAGAAGGCTCCATAAACCTTGTAAGTTGATAAAAGTATAACCAAAAGTGATGTAATTGTTGCATAATGGAAAAAGCCAATGCTGTATTACTCTGTACCCCACCATCATTTACCAATAAAGAGAGAGAAAAAAAGAAGGGAGCTACCAACTTCCTAACATCCACTGAAAATTTCTGTGTAGCCATCCTTTGTTCCTTCCTTGATAGTGCAGTGAGAGAGGGGTCCTCCCAGTCTCAGGCCATCCCTGCCCCTGTGCGTTGGACCCCTTCCCTTAACCCCTCCCCAGGGAACTTGCACCATCCAAGCATTCCCTTTCTCCTTTATCTTCAACCTCCCCATTCTAATTTCATCAACATTTTGCACATGCTAGGTTCACGCCCATCTTAAACAAATGAAGTCCCTGTTCCTTGGCCCTGCATCATCCCTTACCTACGTGGCTGCACTTGCTTCAAGCTGCTTGACTTATGGAAACCCACAGTTTTCCCATTTCCTCACTTCCCTTTCAGTTCTCTATCTCTAAATCCAACACATACATCTCAGTGCTTACATTGCTTATCCTTTAGGAATCATGCAACACTTGATGATACCATTCTTCTTGGAATACTATTTCCATTGGCTTCTGTGACCTCTCTTCTGTCTCCTCTCACCCCTCAAGTTGCTTCCACTGAGTTTTTCTCTTTTTTTTTTTTTCAGGTTCCTCTTCCTTTACCTGTTCCTTAAAGGATTCCCTCCTTTTCAATTTTATTTTTTTATTGTTATAAAATATACAAAACACAAGATGTACCACTGCAACCCCTTTCAGCATACTGCTTAGGCTCTATTCTTTTCATTATACTTATCCTCACCGAGTAATCCCATCCATTCCTGTGACTTCATTAACATCATAAAGGTTTTCAAATCCCCTTCCCTAGTCTGCACTTCTTTCAGGAGCACCAGACCCATTTGTCTGCTGCGTGCTGAGTATTTTTTTTACCTACATATAGTATAGATGTCTCAAACAGAATCTGTCCCCAAATGAGATCATCTCTCCCTTATGACCACTCACCCTAACCACTAGTCTGCTCATTTCTCCCATGTTTTTAGCCTCAGGGGATGTTTGTGCCTCCATCTGGTTGCCCAAACCAGAAACCAGTCACCCCTGATTCTTCTTCATACTCCAAATGTCCAATCAATCTTCCTGTCCTCTTGTTATCTTAATAATTCCAATGTAAGTGAACTAAATCTGTTTACTTATCTTCACTCTCACTATTAGATTAGACCACCAATGCTTACCTGGGTCATTTAAAAAGTCTACCACTACTTATCTTGTGTCTACTTTGCCCCATCCAATTCCTTCTCCACAGGGTAGCCAATGTGATCTACACTATAACTCTGATCAATCCACCTCCCAGGTGAAAGCCTTCCCATAACTTCCTGTCTCCTTCACATGCTATATATAGCACCCTCTTATCTTTCTGATCTTGTATTTTCACTCTCTCTCTCTCAACATTCTACAAACTACTCATGATACAACCAATACACTATGTTGCCTTACCTCTAGGTCTTTCTATTCTGCTCTCCATGCCTTTTCTTTTAGAAGGTTAACTTCAGCTTAGTTGGATGTTATCTCTTTTAGGAAGAGTTCCTCAGCATCTTCTAAGCTATATTAGGAGCTCTCCCACATACTCCTGTACCACCTAGGAGCACTAATTCTTACCATGATACTGACTATACTTCACTGAAGTTGCCTGTTTACTTGTTGTCTTCTGCCTCTGATGCACTGGGAATGTCCAGTATGCCTTGTATGGTCCCTGGCACATAGTGTGTGTGGATAAATATTTAGTGAATGATTTCCAGACAGAAAAAAGCAAAGACATTTCAGACAGAGGGGATGGCTAGGATAAAGACTCAAGATGTTGAGCCAGGCATGGTGGCACACACCTGTAATCCCAGCACTTGGGAGGTTGGAGACAGGAGGATCGTGAGTTCAAGGGCAGCCTGGGCTACCTAGGAAGACCCTGTCTCAAACATAACAAAATAAAAATCACCTAAGATAAATAGGTGGCTGGGATTTAGCTCAGTTGGTAGAGCACCGCTCTGCAGTCTCTAAGGTCCCGAGTTTGATTTCCAGCACCACAAAAAATGGGAGAAGGACGTGGCAACCCACTCCCAAGGCAATCCCGAAACAATCTGCCATTGAAAACCCTATGAGGGTCGCTATGAGTCGGATACCCACTCGATGGCACCTAACAACAACAACAAGTTAAATAGACATTGAAAGCATCGAAAAGCATTGAAAAGAGATACTGGCAGGTTTCTGGGGCGGGAAAACACAGTGATGGTGTAAAAAGAGAAGTTCCAACTGTATCTCAAAAGAGACTCACCATAGGAGAAGGTATCTGGCATGGGAACCCCATGTCCCGCCAGTTCTTGGAATGTCCAGAATTTGTTGATGCAGTTTAAAATGCTCTGTGGGCGGTTGACCAAGCGGCAGCCCAGCTTCTCCAGGTGCCGCAGGACAGTGATGTCGCTGTCCGACTGCACAGAGGGTGTGGACACCCGCACCACCACCACATCTGGAAAGGTGGTGAGGGCCTTCTGGTTCAGCTGGAGGCCTGCAATCAAGGACCAAAGTGAGTTCTGTGCTTGCCAGCATATGGTCCACCCGAAGAACTGCTTCCAAGAGACTCCTCAAGGCGGCACCTGGCAGGAATGGAGCCTCGAAATGGCCACCTGGACTTCCTGAGTGAGTCACACTCTATTCTCCAGCAAATGGGTAGAACGTGATCATGAGGGAACACAGAAGAATAAGTAGAAAGAAAAAAGAAAGCAGTATATCAAGAATAATGCAAATTACAAGAATCCACAGGAGTTATGTAGTCTCCCTCCTTCCATGTGGTATTAGTTCAAACACAGCGGTTTAGGAGGCTGAGGACTTCAAGAAATGGCAACAGTGTGGCCTACTTTGGGAATCTCTACTGCTCTTTTATGACTTAACATTAAGAAAGTCTACTGACTAGAACATTATGCAACCATTTAAATGATCTTTGTTTTTTGTTTGTTTGTTTTTGAAATAAGGTATGTAGCCCAGGCTGCCTTTAATCTCCAGAGAATCCTAAAAATCCTGCCTCAGCTTTCTGAGTGCTGGGATTATAGGCATGTGCCACAATGCCCAGCTACATGATCTTTATAAGTACATTGTTATATAGCAAATGCACTAATTTCAACATTAAGTGGAAAAACAGGATTCAGAATTATAAATAATGCATTATGATCTCAACCATGCAAATAGATGCAAGCTAGAAAAGGCTAGAAGGCAATATACAACATTTTAACAGTGCGTAATGGGATTAGGGGTAATTTCTTCTTTATATTTTATATTTATCTGTATTTGCCAGAATTTCTCCAAGTGCATATTACCTTTATAACAAAAAACAAACTTAAAAAGTCTACTAAAAATCAATTCAATTCAAAATTTAACAAATATTGAACTTAATATTCAATATTAAATAATATTAATTAAAAGATAATACAACCGAAAGGCCTAAAGCTATTTTACACTGGATTAATTGGGAGTATTAGTTTGACATGAAGACTCAGAAGAACCTGAGTACAGTCTTAAGTTACTGGACTTCTGTGCAGAGCAATTATTTGGCTTGTCTTCAATGACTCCAAGAGGTAGAGCTAGCCATAAGAGGATTATTTTGTCTGTGCATTCTCTGCTGAATCCAGCCCCTCGATTAATGCCTGGTACATGGGAGGCACTTGATGTTGCAAAAGATGCAGGGAGACAGATTTGGGCTCAACAAAAGGGACATTCTTCCACTCCCTTAGAATGGAATGGACCAAGGCTCACTGCTCACCCAAGGATGGTGCAGAGGGAATGCAAGTGTGAGAGGGGCCTGTGCAACCTTTCTGGTGCCTCTTAGCCCTGGCAGCCTATGATCTGTCTAAGTAGTCACCTAAGCATCTGTGGTGAACCCCACATCTGGGGATGGAGAGATGGAGACAGAACATGGGATATGTGGGGAAATGAGGAGTGAGTCCAAGGAATTCTGGGGCTTGTCTCAACTAATCTTAAAGGAGCTTCCAAAGTGCTATAAAGAAAAACCTTTAAAACACAATTTCTATAAAGGTTATCATGCACAACTGTGTAATTCTGAGAAAACAAAAGGTGCTGATAAAGTTACAATTTTTCCATCAGGAATGAATAATAGTAATTAATACCAAAGCTCTAAGTTGAAAAAGAAGAAAAACATAAGCTCTAAATGCAAAATCAAAAACAAAAACCACTCACAAAAGAGCTACATGGATCTAACACTTTCTCCATTCTATGGGATGTCTCACCAATAAAAACATCTGAGGGGTGTGCAGGTACAACTATGAAGACAAATTGTTTTCAGTACTCCTACTGATATTGTGAACCCATGGAAGTGGAATATAATTCTCAGTGATGATATGTAAAGAACATCCAGGTTATTTTCACTTTGCCATCAAAAACTAGTATCATTTATATACATTTTTACTATTCTTTGAAAAATTCCTTTGCCACTTACAGCTCTTGGAGAAAATAATATAAAAGTGGGAAGAGAGGGCAAACCCTGATAGTGTCCTCAAAATTGGAAGAAAAAAAGAAAGAAAAGCATCTGAGTTGATGAAAATGGTGAGTAAATATAGAACACCCAGGACAGTATTACACAGTAAGATAATATATGCAAGAAAATCATAAAATGCTATACATAGGCAAGGCATTGGCATTATTATTACACAGACATTCTACTAAGCAAGGTAGGACAATTTATGGAGATTTTTACCACCTAATGAGAAAAACGGCTTTGCAACAGAAAAGTGACCTAGAGAAGCAAGAAGCAGCAAAAAACATCTGGCTTTCAAATCCCAACATGAGGCCACAGACAAACAGATTTCTACATGGGAAAAAAAGAATTCAGTCCATTTCTGGAAATACCAACCACAAGTACACAGAGACAGCTCAGCCTTAACAAGCAGATTCACATAAACCTAGGAAGTCTTACCAGGACTTCATCTCTCTTCTCCAAAGGTAAATCTTTGGGCCTGGCTCATTCCAACTGAAGCCTTTAATAAATGAAGAATGGAATGGGTTAAAGTGGAGCCCAAAAGGCTCTACAAAGCAGTATGACAGCTCTGGTGTCTGACTGTGATGCTGCCCGGCCCTGTGCAGGGGGACATGATGAGTTTAGAGTTCATCTGCAGAATTAATTACATCAGCCATCCATATCCACAGCTACCACATCCATGGATCCAACCAACTGTGGATAGGAAGTACTCAAAAAAATTAATTTGTATCTCCACTGAACATATACAGCTATTTTCTTGTCATTATTCCCTAAACAATATAACAAGTATTTATGGGACTGAAGATGTAGTCCAGTGATAGAGCACTTGCCAAGCATGTACGTGGCCCTGGGTTCAATCCCAGCACCATAAAAACAAAACAAAACCCCACAACTACTTACATAGTATTTACATTGTATTAGGTATTATAAGCAACCTGGAGATGATCTGAAGAATACAAGAGGAGGTGCCTTATGTTATATGCAAATACCACATCATTTTATAGAAGGGACTTGAGTATCCTTGGATTTTGGTGTGAAGAGAAAGGTCCTGGAATAATCCCCTGCACATCCTAAGAGACGACTATTCATCTTTTTCAACAAAGTTCTGACATTCTTGTTCTAGGCAACCCCACTTGCCCCCTGCTCATTCCCTTTGCTTTTGCCATCACATTTCTAGACTGTGACTTCTAGTGGACAAGAGGTTGCCCCTCTTGTAGCTTCAGTGAGAGCAACAGCCACATGTGGCCAAGAGCAATTTGGATTTAAGACTGGTTTTTGGTAAACCTGACCATGAATTCTGAGACCTTTAACCAATACAGTAATCTCTGCTGTCTCTCCAGCATCTCCTCCCAAGAAAGGACCTGATGAGTTTGATGTAGCGCAGAGCTTATTTAACGTGTTGCCTTTCCCAGGATCCTTACCATACCCACTGTGACCCACAGGTTTTAAGCAGAGAGAATGAAGAGGATATAAGGACAGGGTTTGGCAGGGCTGCAGTGAATGGAAGGAAAGCCCTTAATGATAGTGGTGCTTTCCCTTTAATAACAAGGGATGTCACATGATTGGGCATTGCTTTAACTTGAGGAGGTGGGGAATGAAGTGAGCTGCTTCTGGGATACTTACAATCTTGAAGACTCTTGGATTGGGCTTGAAATTTACTATGTTTAGCCTTGAATGACTTTTTAAAAACAACCTAAATTGATCACTTTGTCCCCAAACACATCAATAAGACAGTAGGGGAGAAAAGATCAGACCCCAACCTAGTTAGTACAATGATCCAGCTAGTCTAAATCAACTTTTTGAAAGCAAAAGAATATTTTTTCCATTTTACATCCAAGAAGAATAATCTACTTTCATGGGTAATTGTGTTATAATTTTGTTTTGAACTCTCTATTTATATTTGGAAATATTTTAATTTCTAAAAACAAGATACAAATGCCAGGCATGGTGGCATACACTTGTAATCTCAGCACTCAGGAGGTTGAGATAGGTGGCTTGCAAATTCAAGGTTAGCCTGGGCTACATAGCAAGACTCTATTTAAAAAAAAAAAAATAACAACAACAACAAAGATTCCCAAGATAGAAAACTAGGATAACTTTCCCCAAGAATGGAGTGTTTTTTATAATCCATATATTGAGATAAATTAAATTCTATAAAACTAGACTTTTGCATTTATATGTGCAACAGCAAAGAAAGGCACTTTATAGTAAGGAGAGATCACTTTAGTGTGAAATAAGCAAATTATTTTTCAAAAGAAAAGCTCTAAAACTTAAAAACCATTCTTGATCACTCATACCACTAGAGGGAAGTAGAAGTACAGATATAAAAGGTAATTCAGATTTGAATCTGGCTGGCAGTTTTATTGAGCATCTAGCATTTTCGGTGCTTTGCTAAGAACTTTCACAGTTATTATCTCATTTAGAAGCATTTTATAATACAGATTCTTAGAACGGATTTAATCATAAATGGCTTAACACTTACATAAAGATGATACATAAAGGGGTCATTTTCCCAACCTGTACACATGCATCACTCATTTGTGTGTGCACACACAAACATCTTTGGCTTCACAAGATAAAACCTCAACACCAAACTGGTTTCCAGTAGGTTGGGAAAAACATTCATGTACAAAGCAAGCACCAAAAATAAGAAAGTAGCAGACACTGCAGCATGACAGCAGACAAGAACTTCATTTGTGGCACCTCTTAGGACTATGATATTTTAGCAGGATCATGGCTGACAGTGAAGCTCTGAAAGGTGCCAGAAAGGAATCAACAATACAAATAAAGTGGACGGTCCATGCAACACTCTGGATTATCTTGCTGTGTTAGGAGGACGCTGTGTCATTTGAGCATGACTTGGCTCATGTCATTCTCCAGTCCCCACTATTTCCTCCTACTCTACCCACAGCATTTCTCATGAGGAAATTATTTTTGTTCCTAAGTAGATGCTGTTGCCACTGCTCCTTCCCTTTTAAAGTTCTTTGTGATGATGCCCAAAGAAAATCTCACCTCTACCTCAGTAAAACCCACAGTTATTTATGTGGCCACTTATCTCTTTCCACCAACTGCAATTTGGAGGTCATTTAATTCAATTCAACCTTTATTGAACTGTTGGTGTGAGACAGAAACACTATTCACTAAGATGAACTAAGCAGCCTCTGCCTGCCAGGAGCTTACAGTCACCTCACAGATAAAAGCAGAGTTATGACTTAAATATGCATTCATTTGTTCACTCAGCCATTTATTATTTCATGTACTCATTCAGCAAATATTTATGCAGTGGCTACTTTGGGCCAATCCCAGTGCTAATTTGGGTTTCCCCAGCAGCACACCCTGAGACCATGATTTAACTGCATGTAGCCTATTTGGATGATGATGTCAGCAAACACTAGTAGGGAGTGGAGAAGGGAAAATGGCAGGTTACTGCTTTCTGGAGCTGAATCCTGCTTAGGATTAGTACAAACAGACCTCAGTTATCCACCTGAGGGGTGAGGAAGCTGGCAACTGAGAATTTTGAAACATCAGCTCAGCCTTTGGTTGAGGCCTGCACTGGGGGCATGGCTTTAATTCCTTGGCCCTTCTGGTGGCCATGAATGTGTGGGCAGAGTGGGCTACTGGAACCAGAGGAAGCCATCTGATGGAGGTGCAGATGCTCGTGTTAACAGATGGGGCCTAGTGAGGTCAAATAGTAAGGACTCAAGGGACATAGGAGGGTCACTGACAGGTAAAGAACAGGCACTAATTTTAAGGGCAGGGGTTGAGGGAAGTGAGTGAAAAAAATATACCTGGAATTTAAGAAGAAAGAGAACACACAACCACTATTAATACCATTAATACCCTGTGAAGAGCACCTGGATACTAAGAAGAGTTATCAGTCTTGTCTGCGCAAAGAGCAGGGAGAGGTGCCTGATCATCATGCAATATCCTAACTGCTCTAACTGGCCTAGATATCAGAGTACCCATGGCAAATGAGAAGGGATCAGGATTAGGATGGTCACTTCTGCCTGGGGAAGAGACTCAAGGAAAGTTCCAGAAAGGAGATGTTGATTTTCAGTGCTTCTGGGCTCTGAAGAAAGGTATAAAACTCACTGTATACATGAACTGAATTATCATTTTATATGCCATAAATATGTACAATTAAAATACTAATAAGAAAGAAAGGTGTGAAACTAATGAACACATAATGTCTACCTCTGAAAACAAATCAATGGCAAGGGGGTGGCATTTCAAGAGCACTGAGTTCAGGAACATCCCAGGATGAAAGTAAAGACTTGGAAAGGCATATCAAGAAGTTGAGGCAATGTGGGATGAAAGGCAATTATGGCAAGATGGATAAAGTCCTGGCCTTTCAGAGTCCTGATTTAACTGTTGGCTGTCACTCAGCAAGACACTGAAGTCTCTCTGTGTATGTTTCCTCTTCTGTAAAATGGAAGGGTCCCCAGACTTGGCCTCACCAACCCTACCATCACCATTACTCACCAACATGATCTTTCTAACAGTGATGAAACAAATCTAATCAAGTCCTTTATCACTGTTCCTCTCAGCCACTCAAGATATCAGTCTCTACAGCATGTCATTTCCCTGGACTCTAGACCCCATCTGTCTGCAGCTCTACTACTGTGGCATCCAATCGCATCAAATCTCAGAAGCTAAGCAGGGTCTGGCCTGGTTAGTACTTGGACTACTTGGACAGGAGACTACCTTGGAACACCAGGTGCTGTAGGCTTGGGAGAAGGACCTGGCAACCCACTCCCAAAAAACAGCCATTGAAAACCCTATGAATAGCAGAGAAGCACTAACAGTAGTGTTTCACCTACTGTATATAGGGTCGCTATGAGTCGGACACCAATTTGATGGCACCTAACAACAACAACAAGACCCCATATGGCTCTGACATCACCTCTTGCCCCACCCCAAATGCTGTAGATGAACCCGGGCCCTCGCATATGCTGGACAAACACTCTACTACTGAGCTACAGTCATATCCCTGACAGCTCTGATGTTTCCTTTTCTAAACTTACCTTCTACTCCTTTTCATCTCCATTGTGCCTTTGCAAATTCCTTTCTCAACCTTTTTTTGTGACCCTTCCCTTCTTTTTCTGAGTCCAATTGCATCCCATCTCTTCCCAGTGACACTACTTCCCTAATGGCCCTTCCAAGTTGTGACTGTTTTCTCTCCCTCTCACCCCAGATTACTGGGCATAGACATGGGATAGATGTCCTCCTTGCTCCTCATCGTAGCTTTTAAACCATTATCCTTCTCTCACCCCTGAAAACACCCATCTTGACTCTCATCAAACTACATGACACATCAACCCCTTTGTACAAGTCCTCAACAGACCCAGGCTCACTCCTCTGCTATCCTTGAAGATGTAGCTCCTGATTCATCACCACATCATAAATATTGGGGATGTCATTGTTGCTATGGAAGATCTTTCCAGTGCCCAGGCCTCTCAGTTTCTTGAGCTCTTTTCCTCTAAGGATTTGGTCCAACACCCCACCTCAGCTACCACTCCCAGTTACAAGTTCTAGGCTTTGTGCAAATGTCATAATTATAATCCCCAACTACCATCTCCTGTCTTTCCAGCTTGCTTCTTCTAGGACCCCAACTCCAACCACACTTAGACTCTACTGGGAATTACATGCATGGATCCTCCCCTTATTTTTACTATAACTCACCCTCTTTATACTCACAGTTCCCTTCTTATCCTATTTAAACTCTATAGTAATATGCCCAAAGCCCTTGCACCCATTGCTTGCTTCTCTACTAATGTACTGGTCAGAATGATCCAATTCTTTGTCTATGTCATGTGTACTCCTTTACAGTGGAACATACCTAAAGAAAAATATACAAACCTTCTTGTCTCAAGGGTACTCTGACTGCTGCCTGGCAATCATTATATTTCCCTAGTCCCTTCTCTCAACTTCAACCTTATTTTACACTTTCTTGTCTTGCCTCAAACCTTCTTGACTTCCTTCTATTTTATTCTCACTCTTCCCAGTTCAATGCAAAAAACTGAAGAAATCACAGGACTTCTAAGTTCCCACTATCTCATCGATCCACCTACCTGTGCCTGTGACTTTACCTTCTCTCTTCTCATATAGCCCAACCATCCTTATGCCTAGTGCAGACCAACACCTTGTCATACACAGTGGATCCCAAGCCCCTGAATGTACTGTTTCTGCCATTCACCTCTCTCCCCCACATCATCAGTTTCTTCCTTTCTATTGAATCATTGACATCAGGATAAAATATGCCATTATTTCTCCCTTCTTTAGGAAAAACCTCTCCACTTTATTTTACCTTTGAGTATTCATGCTATTTTTCATATTCCTTTCACAATAAAATCCCATCCATCTGCTATTGAAACTGCCCTTATTAGAGGCACTAACGTTAAGTCCCATTGCTAAGGCAATTCTCCTTCTTATTTTACTTGATCTACCAGCAACATTTGACACGGTCTGAGCACATCTTCCTTCTTGAACTACTTTCTCCACTTGGCTTCCAGGACACCACACTATTCTGAGTTTCTTCATTCCTTTTATTCAGCCTTCTTTGCTGTTTCCTCCTTGTCCTCGTCCTCGCCACTCAACACTAGAGTACCCCAGAGCTCCATCCATGCACCCTTTTTTATTTATATTTATATTTATTTATATTTATCCTCCACAGTTATATGAAGATGTGCCTACTTTGATATTTCCAAGCCAAGCCTTTCTCCTGAATTCCAATCTCTACCATAAACTGCCTACTTTACATTTCCACTTAGATGTTTAATGGGCATCTCAGACTGAGTCCTGACACTCAACACCTGCCCAAACTTACTCCTCTCTCATCCCTTCCATGTGAGCAAATGGCATATTTTATTCTTCCAGCTTCTCAGGCCAAAATCTTTGGAGGCTTCCTAAACTGGTTTTTCCTGCACACCCAAAATCTGATTCAGTATGCAAATCTCAACAACTCCGTTTTCCAAATATGTCCCAAACTCAGTCACCTTTCCCCTCCTCCTCTGAAATCATTCTAGTCCAATAGTTACCTCTTGCCTGAATTGTAGTGATAACCCCCTCAAGCTAGTTTGCTTCTGCCCTTTCTCCACCAGGCTGTCCTCAACATAGTTGCCAGAATGACCCTGTGAGCCAGAAGGCAGGTCATGTCACTCCTACAATCAAAATCCTTCAGTGGATTCCACCATGAGCTACCATGCATGGATTCCTCCCCACCCCATCTTTTCATTGTCTCTCACCTCCTTCATACTGTCATCCAAAGGACAAGCCCAAGTCCTTCATGTGCCCGCCTCCCCACTCACCTTTCTAATCACCTCTCCTAATATTTGCCCTTTGTTCACTCTGCCACACTGGCCTCCTTGCTGCTCCCTCTTGCCTGGACCACTCTGCTCAGACGGCTAAAGACTTGCCTCCTCACCTCCTTCAGTCTTTACTGGAATATCATCACTGGATGAAGATTGCCCCAGCCCCTGTAAGATTGCAACCCCTTCATCTCCTCCTGAAGCATTGTATCCTTTTTTCCTGTTTTCCTCCTCCTCATTTTCTTATACCAACATACTACATACCTTCACTTATCTTATTTACAGTCTATCTCATCTCTCAAGAATGTAATCTACTGGAAAGGCAGAGATTTCTGTCACTTTTAGTTCAGTGCCTGGAACAGTTACTTTTTACATAGTAGGCAGTCAACAGATATTCATTGATGGAATAAACAAATAATTAAATGAAACTGTAATAATGAGGGTGAAGACCACACCTGTTCTTCTTCACCATTGTATCTCCAGTGCCTATGACACCTGCCTGGAACAGAGTTGTTGTTGTTGCTGTTGTTAGGTGCCGTCAAGTCGGTATCCAACTCATAGCGACACTCATAGGGTTTTCCAAGGCTGACTGTTTCGGGATTGCCTTGGGAGTGGATTGCCAGGTCGTTCTTCCATTTTTTGCGGTGCTGGGAATTGAACTTGGGACATCAGCGACTGCAACGCAGCGCTCTACCAACTGAGCTAAATCCCAGCCTTGGAACAGAGTAGACACTCAATAAATACCTTTTGAATGAAATAAATGAATACAATGAAGGAATAGGATTGTTGTGAAGATTAGGACATAAAGTATCAATAATAGAGGTGCAAGAATAACAACTCATTATGCCTGTTTGTTCTTCAACACACAAAGGAAGTGAAATGGGCCACTTGCTCATAGTGAAGTCTTGAATTATTTTAATATAAATAGACCAAGAATTTTAGATCATGTTGTAGGTTTGTGTTAAAACAATATAAATCCTTAATAAGGTAAATCCTCTTAGGACAGTGGGCAACGTGGCCAGGGAAGTAAGTGGAGTAAGGTAAAGCTAGCACTGATAAAATTTGTGTTTCAGTGGACTCCCTGCTAGTGAGGGGACTGACAAGGAACTGTGGCTGGGTGAAGATTACATGGACATCTACCTGCTTCCACAGGCAAACCTAGAAAATTTGGTAGAAGTATTAGGATAGCAGCAACAGGTGGTGGGACTTTGAGAGCCATGAAGTTTCCCTGTTCACTGGTTCTAGAACTCTTCCCTAAAAACTACTGTTAGAAACATAATCTAAATTCAAGCCATCCTTGGTTCATGAGACCAGCCTACAAATATAAATGTGGGCCTAAGGGGTAAAGTACACCCATGTAGTACCCATGTCAGTTTGGAAGTAAGACTGGTAGATGGTTCCACCCATTCTTCAGATCTCTGAAGCTAAGCAGGGTTGGACCTGGTTAGTACTTAGATGGGAGACCACCTGGGAACACCAGGTGCTGTAAACTTGGGAGACAGACCCTGCAACCCACTCCCAAAAATCAATCCACCATTGAAAACCCTATGAACAGCAGAGAAGCACTGACAATAGTGTTTCACCTGTTGTATGCAGGGTCACTATGAGTCAGATACTAACTCGATAGTACCTAACAACAACAACAACAACAAATGCTATACAGTTCCCCATGAGTCTGTCTGCTTAGTCTGTCAGCCTGTTATACTGGGGGGGGCTTGCATGTTGCTGGGATACTGAAAGCTATCCCACAAGTATTTCAGATACCAGCAAGGCCACCACTCATGGACAGGTTTCAGGTGAGCTTCCAGACTAAGACAGACAAGGGAGAAGAGCCTGGAAGCCCATTCCCAAAATAATTAGCCATTGAAAACCCTATGAACAGCAGAGAAACACTGTCAAACATAGTGCCAGAAAATGAGCCCCCAGGTTTGAAGGCATTTGAGAAACGACTGGGGAGGAGTTGCCTTCTCAAAGTAGAGTCAACCTTAATGATGGGAATGGAATAAAGCCCTGCAACATCCTTTTGCTGATGTGGCATGACTTAAGATGAGAAGAAACATAGTGGCTGCAACAATGGACTCAAACGTAAAAAGATCATGTGCATGGCAGTGTTAGGTAGTATTTTGTTCTGCAACAGATATGGTCACTATGAGTCGGATCCAACTCAATGGTACCCAGTAACATAAAAAGTGCTGTACAGAGTGTGATTGGGATTAGAAGGTGGCAGGCACAGACAGGCCTTTAGCAGAAACTGAGGCTAATGGTCAAGCTCTCAGGCCTGGTATGGTTGCACACATCTGTCATCTCAGCTACTCAGGAGGCTGAGGTGAGAGAATCATAAGTTTGAGGCTAGCCTAGGCAACTTAGTAAGACCTTCTCTCAAAAAAATATATATGATTAAAAGGGCTACACATCAAGCTCATTGGTAAAGTGCTTGCCTAACATGTGTGAGGCCCTGGGTTCAATACCCTATAATACAGAATAGAAGAGAACCTGGTCTAGAAAGTGCCATGCAGTGGTACGGGTATGGCTCAGTGGTAGAACACTTGTACAAGGCCGAGGGTTCTCTCCCCAGCACCACATCCATACACACATTCACACACAGTTGCCATACGGTCACCAAGGTTTTAGCTCTGAAAGAAAAGGAATGCTGAATCATGCTGCTAAGAGACAAACAGTAACACACCTCATTTTCCAGGTCAGACTCATTTTATTTGTTTTTATATCTGAGTTTGTTTCTTGAGCCAGTTAATGCTTCAGGCCTATGAGTGGTTAAATAATTTAATTCTCACTAGTGAACCTGTCCTCATATAATGGGTCATCACATAAACATTTACACATCCAATCATGACCTCCCAAACACAGAAGCTAATTACAATAAACATCTCATGTAGTTTACACTGAAAGTCTCATATACTTCAAAGTAGCCTTTAAGGCACTTCATTTAGTCACCCAACACACATTAAGTGAAAGCCTACTGTGTACCAGTTATTGAGTATACATTTGAGGAATCCTCAGTTATTCAGGGGGAAAAGGGATATAAACCTTGAAAACAAATAAATTACAATAAATATGATAAGTGTTATTTTAAAAGGTATGGACAACATTATTTGGCAGCAAATGGAAGAGAGTAACTACTTGGGGGACACGATAGGGAGCTCAAGAAAGACTTTATAGAGATGAGGGATTTGTGTTAGATTTGAGGAATAAATAAAAATTTACCATATGGGAGGATCCAGAAGGGGTTCTTAGGCAAAGGGATTTTAGTGCAAGACCAAGAGTCACAAAGTAACATGGTGAAGTCAGTGTAGGCTGATGCTTGAGGTTCAACAGGCGAGATGACACAGAAAGTGTTTAGACTAGAAATACTGAGTATTGGTTCTGTCAGCCAATACTGCATCCAATGACCCTTAGTGGTATTTATGAGAGTTAATATGTAAAAAGAACCTAGACCAAGCCAGGTGCAGTGGCGCACGCCTGTAATCCCAGCGGCTGGGGAGGCGGAGGCAGGAGGATTGCAAATTCGAAACCAGAGGCAGTCTGCGTAACTTAGTGAGACCCTGTCTCAAAAAGTAAAAAAATGGGCTGGGGGTGCAGCTCAGTGGTCCAGCACTTGCACAGCATGCAAGCATGAGGCCCTGGGTTTAACCCCAGTACCGAAAAAAAAAAAAAAAAAAAAAAGCCTGGCACAAAACACCATATATATTTTGCTATCATTCCCATTATTATTCTTATGTACATTTTGGTCGCATTCACCTCTTATCCCTAGAGTTGCAAATAATTAATATTTGTTGAATGAATGAATAAAGAATTTTCAGTTTCTAAAAAGAGATGGCGATAGATATGATTTTCAGAGTGTGATGCCAGCAAAGAGAGAAGAGAGGATGTTTTCTACAGGATTTCATTAGTCACCTGAAGGTCATTCCCATTTCCCAAATCTATGTTGGAAAGGGTAGATAACTGGATTAAGAATAATAAATCATTAAACTTTGTATTTGTATAGTATTTTCAGTTTATATATATGGTCATGTGTAAAATAATTGTAGTTGTTAAATTCATAGTTTCAAATCTCTCATTTGAGTCCTATTTCCAGATACCTGATTCCTGAAATTGTAATCCTTGGATTCAGGGTCTCCAGAAAGGAAGGCTCAGGAGTGAATTTATGCAATTGGCTGAGGCACTGCCAGCCCATCCACACCTTCCCTAATCCTGCTCTTTCACTGTAGTCCTACACTAAAGAAGCAATGGAAAGAACCAAAGGTGCGAACGCTTTGCAAAAGTGGTAATTTCATGTCCTAAAGTATAAGAATACTTTACAAAGTCACTGTCTAGCTTCAACTTAATTCAATGCAATTAATTCCACATCTACTGAGATACTGTAAATTGCAGAGGTCCTTACGTACACTTATTCCATATTAGTAGGCTAGGAATTAGATCAGGTTTTGGCACTGTAAGTTTGCTGTTAACTGGCTGGATGGAATTGAGGAAGTCACTTCCTCTGTATGAGCCTCCGGTTTTTCTCCATAAAATGAAGGAGTGGAATGGATAATCTCAAAGTCCTTCCCCGCTCTCATATCCTGTAATCCTCAATTGTGAAATAACATGAGTATCACTATAATTGTACATTGCCATATTTCCAAGCCAGTGAATTCTGGAATTTTTTTTTCCAGAGGAATACTTTAGCTCAGCAAATAGCAAAAGGCTTTCTATAATTTGACTACAGAAGAGACTAGGAAATGGACTTCGTATCTTTATTCATTCAAAATATTTACTGTGTGCCTACTATGTGCAAAAGCATTATTCTAGTCACTCTTACAACACTAACAAAGCAAACAAAGTGACACTTCTCATAGAACTCATTTTTGTGTGCTTTGATTAATGTATTCTTATAACAAATAAATATTTCAACAGCTTTGAACAGCAGAATGATGACCTAATAGGTTTGTTTTATGTGCTGTGATTTGTGCATCGCTACCCAACTCATTTGGCTCAGTTGGTAGAGCGCTGCACTGCAGTCTCTGAGGTCCCGAGTTCAATTCCCAGTACCGCAAAAATGGGAGAAGGGCCTGGCAATCCACTCCCAAGGCAATCCCGAAGCACTCAGCCATTGAAAACCCTATGAGGGTCGCTATGAGTCGGATGCCGACTCGATGGCACCTAACAACAACAACAACCCAACTCAATGGCACCTAACAACACTCTCTGAATTAACAAAGAATTAAAACTGCATCAAAAAATACCTGTCTTCAGTTTTTCCATCCGCCAGGCACATAGTTGTGTAGATTTTCTTGTAGTTAAAAAGAAGTAACCACTGGTATTAAGGTCTTTTCACACATGAATTCCATTCAATTTTAAGAAACTAAACAAAAGTGTTTAGAAACTAAAGTCTGCAGCTCTAGAAATTAATTTTCTTTTCCTAGGATTGATTCTTTAAAACAGGATTTTAGACACAGAGAGCATTTCCCTACTCTTATAGAATTCATGATGGGTCTACAAAAGGAACATCATGTGAAATTCTGGTTACTGTCAAAAAGATATCTTTATGAACTGTAAATGAATAGATAACCAAATTCATATTGAGTGGAAAGATGTATATATTAACTACTTAACCTAGAACAGCAAAAACAAATTAACAAAACAGATGACTGTATTTTAATATTATACTGAAACATGGAATTTTCAAGGTAGGGGAATTTTAACCCTTAGTTTCACAAATGAGAAACTTGAGATTCAAAGACAAAGTGACTTGTCCAAAGCAAAGCCAAGATACTTGTTAACAGAAGAGCTGTAATAAGAACCCAGGTATGCAGTTTATTTGTTAGGAATCTAGTTCAAAATTAACTATAAGAGCTTTAGCAAATCAGGATAAAGAAAGAATACTCTTTACATTTGAAAGACACTGCTTTAGATAAAATGTAAGGAAACTATGCAGTAGTTTCCTCCAACAGGATATACAATCTGATATTACATGTGGAGAGTTTAAATGAATGTATAGATGAAAGATCTGCAACAGACACATCCCATTTAGAGATGGGTCATATTAAAAATCTCACTTGTCAGTAGCCTGTTCAGAATTTGGAATCCCTTTCCTTGCCAAAGAAAAGTAATAAACCAGGCACCTATTTAACCAGACACGGCTGAAGTAATATGAACAGTATCCCAAGAAGCACCCTGAACTAGGACCAAACCCCCTTCAGTCCTGGCTCCCTGAAATGGCAGGATACCTCCAATGGAGTGCTGGAAGACACTCAAATGGCCAGCCAGAGAACTGGACGCTCCTAAGACATGGATTCCTAAAACAGAGAGTTGCTTGTATTAAGGATAGTTAGGAATATCTGAAAACATACTTAACATTTTCAGGTCAGGGTGAGAGATGGTAACCCCATCTTAGTGGGAAAGTCTCTTGGGCACAACAATGAAGTACTAAGGTCAGAAATGTGTGTACCTGGGGTCTTGGCTTCTTTAGAATCAGAATTGGACACTTAGGGAAAAGGATGAGTCAAAATCCATTGAAAGTGTTCTTTCTCTCTAAACACTCCAGGGAGGACTCCAATCTCTCTGAGATTTCCCCCACGTGTAGATGTCCCACCAGGGTACAATATTCTATATAGAGAGCCTTACTGATGCCTAAACACTGCTAGAAAAGTTTCCAAAACATCCATCACAACACCAGTTTTGCAAATTTAGTGTTAGTTTCTTAATCTCAGAGTCTAAACTGACATGGCTTCTATGCAAGTAGAATTTACAAATTTGGGGCTTTCAGCTTGACTTTCCTCAGGCACCTGGGTGGCTTCACGTGAATTTGGGTCCCTCACAAAACAAAGTCCCATAAGTAAATTAAACCGTGTTCTCAAACCTTGGCCTCAGGGCAGAGGGTGGTAGTTAAAAGCGGTTATTGTGGAAAGGGGCTTTTTCCAACCCCAAGGGGTCTCACCCAGAGAGAGGCTGGCTTACAGGACGGGGGGGGGGGGCGGGGAGATTTGGCAGGGGGGAGGCCCCGCGTGAGCGCGCCCATCCGGGCGGCCCTCGGGGTCCCAGGCGAGCCTCCCAGCCCTCCCGGGGCCCCGCCTCGCTCACCGAGGTGGCCTCCGATGACGGTGACGGCGATCTGGTCCATGAACACCGCCCGGAAGCGCACGTCCTGCTCAGAGCAGCGCTGCCGGAGGGCGCGCAGGATCTGCACCTGCGGGTAGTCCTCGCGGATGCGCCGGTCCGTCAGAAACCAGATCTGGGAGCACATGGCGGCCAGGACGGCGGCGCCCGGCGTGGCGTGGACCCCTGGGCGCCCGGGGTCGCTCCCTGGGCAGGTCCGGCGTCCAGCGTCCCCGGTGAGCGCGCCTCGGCTCCGCTCCCGCCAGTGCGCCAGGCACCTCTGCAGCCCTGACCCAGCGAATCTGCCCGGCCACTCAGCGCCGCCGGCGGCCGGCCAGCCAATCAGCGCGCGGCGGCGGGCGCGGGCCGGCCAGCTGCAGAGGGCGCCCTGGCAGGCGGCGCCCGGGAGGGGCGGCGGGCCGGGGGCCTACGGCGGCTGGGGAGCGAGTCGGGCGGGGCTCGCGGCCCGGGTGAGCCTGGGAGCTGCGGGCGGGGATGGCGAGGTGGAGGGAGGGCATCCCTGGCCCATGCTGGACACCCCCCCCCATGGGTGTGGCGCTGCTAGCTGGGATTGGGGTGGAGCGGCTCGATCTGCAGGGGAACAGAGGGCATCTTAGCGGAGGAGCTAACGGTGCGCAGCAGGCAGCAAATGCGTCCCAAACCTTGCCCGGGGCGCTCGGGGCTGCCGGCGCAGGCGACAGTTGCAGAGCTCAGGACAGAGCCCCGGGGATTTCCCAGAGGAGACCCGGGACCCTGCGAAGGTCCCTGGGCTAGGCCCCCAGTTGGATCCTATCCTTAGAAGAGCGATTTCTCTGTCCAATCCTGGCCTGAAGCTGCGGATGGGAGGTGGGGGAAGTTGAGTTCGGGCAGCGCCTCCTTCCGATGATTTGAAGGTGCATTTCTCAAGGTCTCAGATCTTCTTATACTGGACATTGCCTCCTTAGTGTGCTCCAGCTCTGGGCCTTCATAACCTCTGTGTCATAAAAACAGCTCTGAGACCGCTTTTAGTTAGAAGGACCACTGTCTCTTCCTCTCATTTCGGGTGTCACTTCACCTAGGCCATACATCTGAGTCATCTTTACACACTGTCATTAGTCCTAGCCATTTACTGATTGTGCCTGCAAAAAAGCAGTGTTTGAAGCCAGTTATTCCTCTCTAAATAACTGTAGGATGAAAGCTAGCCATATTTGAAGACTGTATTTGGGCTTCCAACTCGTTAAAATACCTCTCTTTTCTTCTTTTCTGTTCTGACTTAGGGAAACATGTAGTTTTATAGTTTCCAGGTAGACCATGGAATGAGCAATGACAACTATACATGGGATATGATATCTTGATGTTAGTTGCCATGGATTCAATGTCCGACTCATAGACACCCTACCTACTACAGGCAAAACACTATTAATAGTGCTTCTCTGATATTCATAGGATTTTCAATCGCTGTGTTTTGAGAGTGGGTTGTCTGGTCTTTCTCCCAAGCCTACAGCACCTCGTGCTCCCAGGCAGTGTCCCATCTAAGTGCTAACCAGGCCCAACCCTGCTTAGCTTTCAAGATCAGATGGGATCCGACACCACAATGGTACCCCTGCAGGCTAATATGTCTTGTTGTTGTTGTTGTTGTTAGGTGCTGTCGAGTCGGTATCCGACTCATAGCGACCCTCATAGGGTTTTCAATGGCTGACTGTTTCGGGATTGCCTTGGGAGTGGATTGCCAGGCCCTTCTGCCATTTTTGTGGTGCTGGGAATTGAACTCGGGACCTCAGAGACTGCAGCGCAGCGCTGTACCAACTGAGCTAAATCCCAGCCCCTAATATGTCTTAGGGAAGATATAAGCTTATTGTAAATATTATGCAGATGTGTGCATTTGCCCACCAAGATGTGCCTCTGAAAAAGTTCTGGGCTGGGCATGGTGGCACATGCCTGTATTCCAAGCCACTCAGGAGGCTGAGGCAGGAGGATTGCAAGTTCCAGGCCATAGGCAGCCTGTATAAATTAGCAAGACCTGTCTCAAAATAAAAAAGTAAAAAATGGGCTGCAGGTACTGCCCAGTGGCAGAGCACTTGCCAAGTATGTTTGAGGCCCTGGGTACCTCACACCCCCAAGAAACAAAAACAAACAAACAAAATTTAAAAAAAAGGAAGAAAGAAAAGAAAAAGTTCTATATAAATGAGATTCCAAAAATCAGTTGTTTTGCAGGCAATCTTAAGTAAATCCTTCTGTGTAACAAAATACCTTGCCCTCCCCAGGCCCTGGATATGCTTTCTCAAATTGACTAAGAGTAATTTAGTGCCCTCTGGATTAGTAATATTCAGAACTGCCTTCTAATCACAAATCTACTTGGAAATGAAGACATACTCTCTTCTGCACTGGCCATTTCCTTGAGGTTTCATGGTACATATTTTGTTTAGCCCTGTTCCTACAGGATTCTACAGAATCACCCATAGTATATTATTGAGACTTAGAAAATACTTCAAAGGATGGTGATTTGACATACTAGATACTTTAAATTGGAGGAAAGCAGGCCTCAGAAGCAAAGTCTTTTCAGACCTTCTACCCTTGTTTCTCTTGTTCCCCTCTCTCCCCCAAGGCAAGCCACAGAAACCAGAATTCTTCTTCCCAAGGCAGGTCATAAAAACTAGAACTCCTCTTCCCCAAACCAGCTAGAAAACCTAAAAATATTGCTTTAACCTTCTTCCTCCTTTCAGTGTGGTAGCTGACCATAAAGAAATGCTCTGACCTACTTTTTCTGATAGTAGGTCATATGAACCTCATTCCAGAAGGGGTCCTGCCCTCCTCCCAAGAGGAAGGAATGCTATACAGAGGGTTCAAGAAGTATCTGCTGGGTTTCTCCACCTCTGGCTACTAGCATTTGGTCAGACCTGTTGACATAAAAGAATGACTCCGCTTTGAAGGAAACACGAAAATTGTTTATTCTGCACTATATGTGAGTGACACTGCCCAGGAAGACAGAGTCAAGTTACCCTGAGTGACATGTTCTGCTATGGGAGAGGTTACATGAACTTTCATGGCCACAAAACAAACAAAGTCATAAATGAATGCATTCAATAAATACATTGGTGGGAGCTTCAGGTAGGTGATGCAAAGTGCGGAAATCTTTTATATATAGGTTTCATAGGTTGTAGGATTATTAACTTTAGAGTTGGGGCAGGCTAGAGGTCTGATAAGCTTAGCTATATGTTCCAAGAGTTTTACCTAGCAGGCATGAGGATGTTAGGTCAGATACAGAGGTTGAAAATAAAAGACTATTAAAGAGATTAAGCCAAAGATAATTTTGGCATCCAAGCTAAAACATTCCATCTCTTCATAATCATGATGTTCTACTGAGCCACTGTCAGGCAGTCTGTAGAATCTTTAATATTGAGGTGGCTTCTTCAGAGAACTTCAGTTCACATACCCTTTTCTCCAACATTATCTGTAAGATGGTCAGAACCATAGTTTGCTGGAACAATAATTTACTAGAAGATGTATAGGAGTCAGTAAATTTAAAAGTTGCTTATACTCAGTTTTTAAAGCCATCTGCATTAGACTGGAATGTTTAAGTCATATGCAAATGACTACCAACGTCCACAAAACCTAGGCTTGAGCAGGGCAGGGGCAGATGTAACCACTACATTCCTTGCTACCTTTTCTCTCCCTTATGAGGCAGTTGTTACCATCTCTGTGATTCCCTCTTTCTAGGATAGAGAGCATATCCAATTAGGAAATGACTCCTCTTATATGGATGTAATGTTTTGTTATATCATCAAAATTCCCCAAGCACAGAGGTAGCTTCCCCAGGTAAAGAATTATTTTCTAAGACATCATATACAAGAGTTTGGATAAGTGTTCCAATGAAGTCCCAAGTGTTAAGGGCTTGGTCATGATCCTGCTGAGCTATTGGGGGGGGACCCTTAAGAGGAGAATTTAGCCACTGAGTGTGGGGATAGCCCTTTCCTCTATTTCTTTGTTTCCTAGCTGCCATGAGCTAAGCAGCTTCCTCTACCATGCCCTTTTACCATGATGTACTACCTTGCCATAGGCCCCAAAACAACAGGCCAGCCAACTATGGTCTGAAACCTTCAAAACTGTGATCTAAACAAATCTTTCCTCCTTATAAGTTGGTTATCTCAGATAGTTTATTATAGTAATGCAAAGCAGACTAATACATATATGCATTCTTTCTCCTTGGGCTGAGGTTTAGCTCAGTTGGTACAGTGCTTCACTGCATATACTAAGACCCTGGGTTCAATCCCCAGAACCACAAAAATGGTGGAAGGAACTGGCAACCCACTCCCGAAACAATCCCCAAACAGCCATTGAAAACCCTATGAATAACAGACAAGCACTGACAATACCAGGGATGGCATAGTGTCAGGGAATATTTTGTTCTGTTGTACATAGGGTCACTATGAATTGGATCTGACTCAATGGCACCTAACAACAAACAACAATTATTTCTCCTTAGCTGATGCCTAAATTGAAATTTAATCCTGAACTTTGGCACTACAAAAAGATGCTGTTCTGCTATCACCTCAGTGTTCTTAAACTCATTCTTTTCCCCTCCATTCCAGATTCAACTGTCTTAAAAAATAAGAAAAGTGTATCATCTCACGTAACAAGAAAACTGGGGATAGATGAGCTGTAGGGTTAGTTCATTTAACAGCTCAATAACATCAGGGGCTCAGATTTTTGTCATCTTTTCACTTTGACATCTTCAGGATAGTGTCCCTCATAATGCACAACAGCTGCCACAGGGCTGTGGTGCAGCTCAGTGGTAGAACTCTTGCCTAGTATGTGGAAGGCCCTGGCATCGATGCCCAGCACTGCAAAATAATAATAATAATAATAATAATAATAATAATAATAATTTGTAAAAAGTTGCCTGCCACAACACCAGCTGATACATCATACACACAAATAGAGAATGTTTCTTCCCATGTCCCTGTTTATCCGCAAGGAAAATCTTTCTTAGAAGGCTTCAAGTAGACTTCCCACAGTTTTATATACCCACATCTAAATGAGTCACTGGGAATGGAATGTAGCTTAGTTGGTAAAGCACGGCCCTGCAGTCTCTGAGGTCCCAAGTTCCATTCCCAGCACCACAAAAATGGGACAAGGATGTGGTAATCCACTCCTGAGGCAATCCCGAAACAATCAGCCATTGAAAACCCTATAAGGGCTGCTTTGAGTCAGACACAACTCATTAGCACTAACAACAACAAAACAACAAATGAGTCACTAGTGTCAACATAAAATAACAACTTTGCCTTAAAAGAAACAAGAATATTAGCTAAATATGCGTGACCATGCCCAGGAACACAGATTCAGTTTACCCTGAATGACATGTTCTTCTGTGGAAGAGGTTACATGAACTTTCATAGTCACAGAACAGAGAAGGGCATAAATTAGCACACTTAACAAATACATTGGAGGGGGTACTACATAGGTGGGCTACAGGAAAGTAGGGAAATCTTTTTTTATGGGTTTCAGCTATTACAGTATTCTTAGCTTTATGGTTAGTGGAGGCTAGAGGTCTACTAAGCTTAAAAATACATTCCTACAGGTTTACCTAATAGTCATGAGAATTTTAGGTCAGATACAAAGGTTAAAAGTTAATGGCTATTTTTCTACAGGGCCCAAGATAGCCCAAGATAATTTTGGCTCTCAACCTGCAACATTCCACTTCATAATCACAATGTTCTCCCCTGCTGAGGTCAAATAGTTTGCGGACTCTTTGATATAAATGTGGCTCCTTCAGAGAATCTTTGTTTCACATGAGCAAAGAATAAGAAGCTATCATGAATGCCTTAAATTATGATTCACTCCCTGTGGCTGGGAATTGGACTCCCCTCCCAAGGCACGTGGACATGAAGAGGTAGGTCAATACCTGGGCAAAATTGGGGTTGTCTTGGAAAGAATGGAGGGAAAACTGTGGTGTTTGATGGCAACGTGATAAGGTATGAGTCAGGATAAGCTAGGTTCAGTTGTGGGAACTCGTGATCCCAAAGTGTCTTATGACAACAAACTTTTATTTTTAAAAATACCATATATGTCCATAGCAGGATAGCTTGGCTGTCCTCTAAGTTGTCTTCATGCCAGAACCTAGGCTGATAAAGCAATCTGTGTCTGAAACAATACTGACTTCTCATGAAAGAAAAAAAGCAGTCATAGTGAACTACCTACTGGCTTTTAACACTTTAACTTGGAACTTACACATGTTAGATCTGCTAATTTTGTTTTTTGCCCAGAACAAGCGCGCCTGGCCAACCCTGATGTCAATGGAGTGGGGAAGTATAATTCTTCCCTGAGAAGGGGAGCAAACTTTTGTGAGAAATTGTCACCAATAATACAATTTGCTAGAACCCAACACCAGAAATAGGCAAATCCTGGTCTGCTAATCATCTCTCCTTTCCTTAGGATTCCCAAGGAAAGTATTCACAAGAAAGAAATTGGAATAGAAAACAAAAGATCGTTTTGTTCATAGCTGAGCTAGCACCCAGGAACCTCTGGAGTAGAGTTCTTCCAAAAGACTAAGTCCAACCACATGGCTTAGGTTTAAGGGTGCTGTTAAGCTTTCTAGTTCCCTGCTCCACATCTTCCATGCAAATTTTGTAATCAGTACACTTAGACAGGGGTTAGGATTTAGCTCAGTTGGTAGAATACCACTCTGCATTCTCTGAGGTCCTGGGGTCGATTCCTAGCATTGCAAAAACAGGAGAAGGATGTGGCAGTTCACTCCCAAGGCAATCCCAAAACAATCAGCCATTGAAAACCCCATAAGGATCGCTATGAGTTGGATATGACTTGATGGCACCTAACAACAACAACACTTAGACATGCCTGCAGAAAGAAACAGGGGGATAATGAGGTCTGCAAAACAAGGAAGTTTTTTGGTTTGTTTTTGATATGCAGACCTTACTATGTTGCCCAGCTGGCCTTGAACTCCTAGGCTCAAAGGGATCCTCCTGCCTCAGTCTCCCAAGTAGCTGGGACTACAAGGATGCAGGGCACCAGCTTACCCAGGAAGAGCAGACCCACTTTGCTCATCTAAGTTTGTGCTGGATGGAGACTGGGCTGGGCCTACACAGCAGAAACTGGGGAATGACCTTTTAACACAGAGTGACCCCAACCACTAATAAAATGTGATTTAGCTGATGTCTTGGTGTGATACTGTAATATAACAAGAAATATATATTTTAGACTTTGTCCTAAGTTCCTTAATACATCTTCTAAACTCTTTGCTATTTCCTAAGTGATAGGAGCAACTTTTTGTTATAATATTTGATCTTTTATCCTCAGCCCCTGAAACAGTTCAGGAGGGATAGAGACAAAAATAGTATCTTTTGTTCCTCATAATAAGACTCTTTCAACTGCACATATATTTACATTAATGAAGTAAATTTTAGCCCCAGTGATGGGGCTGGTAACCAGAGAAACAAACCATGCCATGAGTGATTAGACAGTAGGGACTTTCAGCCCCACCCCTACCTCTGGGGAGAATGTTAGGTAGCTAGCTTAGTCATTAGCAGGCAACATGGAGGAAAAGGACTGAGGATGGTTCTTACCATTCTGCCATGATGAAGAAGCCGTGAGTCTCTGAGGCCACTGAAAGGACATTTTCACATGGGTCCCACACCCTACCCAAGCCCTCAAGTCATTTATGGGTTCCTGTTCCACCAGCTTTCTCTTCTCCCCATCTGCTTGTTCCTCTCCGTTCTTTTCCCTCCAGTAACCATGTATACACCTCTCCTCTCAGCCTACCATCTTCTCTGTCTATCCAAAGCACCTTTTCTTCTGAAAGCCTTCTTAACAGTTCTGTTTTCTCTGGCTTCTTTACCTTCCCTTCGGAATAGAAACGTCTTTTTGCCAATTCACCCTGGCAACACAGGTTTTTACAATTTCCTTTCCAGGACTACCTATACTTCTCCAGGTGCCTCAGTTTTCTCAGTAATTATTTCAATAAACCTTATTTATAATCTCTACTGGGACTGAGGTTTAGCTCAGTTGGTAGATTGCTGCTCTGTGTTCTCTGAGGCCCTGGGTTTGATCCCCTGTACCCCCCAAATGGGAGAAAGACCTGGCAGCCACTCCCAAAAAACAATCCATGAAAACAATTAGCCATTGAAAACCCTATGAATAGCAGAGAAGAACTAACATAGTGCTGGGCATGGCACAGTGTTAGGGACTGTTCCATTTTGTTGCACATAGGGTCACTATGAGTCAGACCTGACTTGATGGCACACAACAACAACATACTCTCTACCATAACTTTTGTGTTGAGTATAAATTCTTTTATACTCTGAATACAAGGACCGAGGCTTTGCTGCCAGATTCCTGGACTCAGGCTCTGGACCCACCTACCCATCCTTCTCATGTCACCCCTATAACAAGAAGAAGAAGGGGATGAAGGTTGAGTGCTCACCAATGGCCAATGATGTGACCAATCAGGCCTACTGAATGAAGCCTTCATGAAACCCGTAATGGACAGTGTTCTGAGAGTTCTCAGTGATTACATCAAAGTGCTGGGAGGGTGGTACACCTGGTTAGGCATGAACTTTCCATGTCTCTAAACCCACATCTATCCATCTCTTCCCTTTGGTTTTTCCTGAATTGGATCCTTTAAATAAACCAGTAACTATAAGTAAAGTATTTCCCTGAGTTGTGTGATGGAATTACCAAACCTGAGGACAGGATTGGGGGAATTCTCAACTCACAGACAATGAGTCAGAAGTATAAGAAGCCCAGAATTGTGATTGGCATCTGAAGTGGGGTAGTCCTGGGGACTGAGCACTTAACTTGTAGGATCTGATGCTAATTCCAGATAGACATTGTCAGAATTAAACTGAATTATAGCATACCCAGTTAATGTCCACAGAGAATTGGATAATTGTTGGTGTGGAAGAAACTCACACAGTTGGTGTTAGAAGTGATTTGTGAGTACAGAAAAAGGTTTTTTGCCTGGGTTCTGACCAACTGATTAATTATTTCATCTCCTGTCTGAGGGACAGTGGTAGAGCACTTCCCAGCATGTATAAAGCCCAGAGTTGAATCCTTAGCACACACACACATACAAAGAAAAAACAAAGCAAAACAAAACACAACACAAACAAAACACAAGCCTCTTCCCTTCTGATGACAGTAAAAGTATAGGGCAGAGGAGAGAATTTCTTCCTATTGAAATCACCTAGGGCCTGGATATACCCAAACATAAATTCTTAAAATAACAAAGTTCTTAAGTTGTCTTTCAGGAAAAGTCTTCAGAATCCACTCAAGCAAGGGTTGAAAGCAGCTTTTCAAGAATGGACTTATGCAGATGAAGTGAGTCAATGACCTTTTGATGGTGCTGGCTCAAATCCTCCTGTACAGAACAGGTAACTCTCCTCCACCTGCAGAAGAAACAACCAACCAGTGAATAGGCATGATGACCGCTTTCATCTGAACCAAAGGAATGTTAATCTCCCTTCTCACCATCCAATCAATTTCTTTCTTCCTTCCTATGTTGTTGTTAGGTTTTTTGTTTTTGTTTTTTTGTTTGTTTGTTTGTTTTTGTGGTACTGGGGGTTGAACCCAGGGCTTTACGCTTGCATGCTTTACAAGTGCTGGACCACTGAGCTGCACCCTCAGCCTATTTTTTTTTTTTTTTTTTTTTACTGTTTTGAGACAGGGTCTCGCTAAGTTACCCAGACTGCCCCTGGTTTCGAACTTGTGATCCTCCTGCCTCTGCCTCCCAAGCTGCTGGGATTACAGGCATGTGCCACTGCGCCCGGCTCTGTTGTTGTTAGTTGTTAAGAGCCATTGAGTTGGGCCCAACTCATAGTGTGACCCTATGCACAACACAACAAAACACTATCCAACACCATGCCATGCACATGATCATTTTTATTCGTAAGCCCATTATGTAAGACGAAGTCTAGCTATCCTTGATTCCACAGAGCACTCTGGTTGCACTTCGAGGATGGATCTTTTGGTTCTTCTGGCAGTCCACGGTATATTCAATATTTATCGCTGTAAGGTCCCAACCCCCATGGCCTGTTACCCACAGATAAACAACTGTTAAGAGACCTAGATGACCCACCATCCTCAGAAAGAGAAATATCTTGAGCAGTAGTACCTGAGGTGAAAAACTACCACTTCCTCCTCCTATACCTATCCCCCACCCATAACCAAATGACCGTATAACTTTCCCTTGGCAGGTGGCTGCTACTCCTCTTAGTAGGACCAGCCTATCTTCACTGAGGTGCTTATAATAAAAGTCTTTTGCTTCACATATGGCCTAGGATGATGGTGTGATCTCGCTCCACTCGGACCTAACATATGGTGCCAAAACCTGGGAGGTTGTGGGCAGTGACCACAGCTTCTCAGAGATTGTAGGCAGAAGCCACAGCCTCTCAGACTGGATTGATTGAGATCTCCCCTCACAGGACACCAGGATGTTGCCCTTAAACCAGGTAAATTTATATTCTTTTCCCACTGGAGTAAGTTTGTTTCTTCTCCTTCTTATTCTCTTCCAGGATGCTCCATAAGCTGGGACCAGGTCCCTTCTGAAATCTAGTACTGGTTGGAGTGCTCTTTCTCTGAGGCTTAGCCAGGCTTTGCCTCTTGGACCCTATCTCATTCAGGGACACCTGACTCTGATGGACCCCATTCAGGGATGCCTACTGTGGCAGACCCTCTCCATTCCCTCTGCCTCAAGCAGAGGATACCTTTCTTCTGGCACTGGGCACTGAGGACAAGTTGTAGAAGTATCAAGGTTCCCATTATGGGTAATTTTCAATCATTTATCTTGCAGACTACTCTGCTTGGCTCTGCCCTAAAAAACCTTTAGACCTTGGGCCTAGCCCAGGATTTGAGACCTAAATACCTAATTTTTTTAATTCTAATATTGCCTGACCCCAATATATATTGGATAATGAATCCCAATGGCCCCAGGATGGGAACTTTCTTTTCAATATTTTGACAGACCTAAATAATTACTGCATAAAACTGAAAAAAAAGGGGGGGAGCTGAAATTTCTTATGTCCAAGCATTTTTCACACTCAGGACATGGCCAGACCTTTGTGACTCTTGCTCTCCCTCTGAAATTTATTTTCTTCACCCAAAAGCCTTCAATTTCTAACCACAATAATCATCCTTCCTCTTTTCCCTCTTTTGATGCTGCCAATCATCCTCCTCCCACAGCTCTGGCTCCTCCTGCTCCAGTTCCTCTTCCAGATCAACTGGCCCCTCACTCAGTACCCCAGCCTCCACTCTACCCTCAGTCAATAAGCCAACATCCCCTTCCATATGCTGCTCCATACCTAATCCAGTACCCTTTTTGGCTTTAACACCTTCTCTCCCTTAACCCCTTCTATCTCTTCCCAAATCCCTACTCTAGATTGTTGGATTCTAGTCCTTAATCATAATTTACCTCTCAAGTCTTCCTCAGATATTAGATATAAGCTTTAGAAAGTAGAAAATGGTTCTCAAACCCCACAATGAGAACTCCTAGATCTGGCCTTTAAGATTTTTTAATAATTGCATTGAGGCCAAAGAACAACAGAGAGTCTCTGAACTTCAGATGTTAGCCTCTGCCATCAGGGGTCCCACTAAGGGCTCATCAGCCCAAGCCCCATCCTGAGGGCAACAGAAGGGTTCACAATGCAAACCTCCAGGATCTTGTTTCAAATCCAGCCTGACTTCTCACTGGGCAAAGCGGTGCCCTAATCCCTCACCACCCCCAAAACCTTGTCCTATCTGTTCAGGACCACATTGGAAGTGGGACTGTAGACAGGTAACACAGGGCCAGTCCCCATCCACTTCACAGCCACAACCAGGGAATGGCCACGACTCTTTCAACCTCCTGGGTCTCACTGCTGAAGACTGAGGCTGCTCAGGCCTGGATGCCCCAATGATCATCACAACTTCTGATGGTAGCAAATAGGCCAATTTCTTTCCTTCTTGATACTGGGGCAACCCACTCTGCCCTCCCCAAATTTCGGAAACCCCTCACTGGTCAGGAATTTTTATTGTGGGTATTGACACTTATATTTCTGAAACATTAGCCACATAGGAAGTATCCTATACCTTTAAGGCCTACATTTCTCTCCATTTGACTTTGATTCTGCCCACCTGTCCAGGAGACATCCTTGCAAAATTCAAAACTACCCTACTCTTTTCAGCCCCCTGCCTGGGACACTTTAACCCCCTTCCTATCTCTCTGCTATTACTGATTAAGTTTCCTCTTTTCTATTAACAACAATTTCTGCCTAGATAATCAAGGCATCTTCTTTCTTTGTGGGACAAACGTGTATCTTTGTCCTACTAATCGGTACGTCCTACCAATTGGACGGGGACTTGTACTCTAGTTTTCCTTACTCCAGACATCCAAATAGCCCATAGTAAAAAATCATTTTCTATACCTCTTTCAGACTTCATAAGGCCCAAATGTTTGGCTGTTACTCCTTTCCTAATAAGCCTGGAAATTGCTTTTGGTGCAGGGACAGGAATCAGTGGGCTTACAACATCTTTAACATATTACATTGCTCTAGGAAAAGCTGTGGCAAAAGATCTCTTTAGAGTATTGAAAAGCAAAGATGTCACATTGAAGAGGAAGGTGCGTCTGACTCATGCCATGGTATTTTCAGTGGCATAATATGGTTGTGAAAGCTGGACATTGAACAAGAAAGACAGAAAAACATTGATGCTTTTGAATTGTGGTGCTGGAGACGTCTATTGAATACACCATGGACTGCCAAAAGAACCAACAAATCTGTCCTAGAAGAAGTGCAACCAGAGTGCTCCTTGGAAGCAAGAATGGCCAAACTGCATCTTACATATTTCGGACATGTAGTCAGTAGAGAACAATCCCTGGAGAAGGACATCATGTTTGGGAGAGTGGCAGGTCAACGCAAAAGAGGAAAACCCTCCACCAGATGGATTGACACAGTGCCTGCAACAATGGGCTTAAACATAAATAAGATCGTTTGCCTGGCACAGAATCGGCAAGTATTTCGATCTGCTGTACATAGGGTCGCTATGAGTTGGACTCGACTCGGCACCTAACAACAACAACAACTATAGCTGACACCATTGTACTTCAGGAAAGATCTAGAAATGGCTTTTTTTTTTTTCCTTTTGGTACTGGGGGTTGAATCCAGGCCCTTGCACCTGCATGCTTTGCAAATGCTGGACCACTGAGCTGCACCTCCAGCCCTTTTTGTTTGTTTGTTTGTTTACTTTTTGAGACAGGGTCTCACAAAGTTATGCAGACTGCATCTGGTCTTGAACTTGCGATCCTCCTGCCTCCACCTCCCCAGCCGCTGGGATTACAGGCCTGCGCCACCACACCCAGCTGAAATGGCTTTTTTGATGATGAATACAACCCTATTTTTCTTTGTCATTCCCAGCATAGTAGACCATGTGATTATCTGATTGAAAAAGGCCAATACCAGTCCACTTTATCTGTGATGCAATATGTTGTTGTAGTTGTTAGGTGCAGTTGAGTCGGTGTCCAACTTATAGCAACCCTATGTACAGCAGAGGAAACACTATTGCCAGTGCTTCTCTGCTTTTCATAGGGCTTTCAACGGCGGATTGATTTTTAGGAGTGGGTTGCCGGGTCTTTCTCCCAGATGCAATATATATAACTTCAAAATTCTACAATTAATAAATAAAAGAATATAGCTGAGGTTTTGTAGGAAATCTTAATCACTGGTACTATCTTGATGTCCCTTGCTCTAGTTTCTTCTGTCTTCAATCCTATATCTACAATCCAGATGTCTGTTTTTCCCTCATCCTCTTACCCAAGCTCACACTACTTCATGCCCTCTCATACCAGGCTCTTAATGAGCAAAGCAGAATTTACTGAAGGGAAGATCTGATATACATCATAAAGCTCACTACAATTCATTTGGAAATCTCCTATAAACTCTTTGCCAGAATATGTTCTCTCTGGTTCTACCACTAGGGGTCTTTTTCCACTCTCCTGCAGCCCACAAGCTTCCAGTCTTGCCGCTCTTAACTTCCCCTGCCAGAGCCCCCTGCAGATTCCTCATTATTCTTTACTTCAAGAATTTTATCCCAGCTCCTATTTCCAAATTTGCACCTCAGACAAATTTCTGTGTTCACCAATTAGAGGACACATCCTCTTCAGGAAATGGGCGGGGGCAGGTGTTATAAATTAATTTGTTTTTTACAAGTGTGATAAGCACAAAATGACTAAGTAGGATTAGTCAATCAAGTTTTCATTGGAAGCCTTATTGAAGTCAACTTTTAAAGATGGCAATAGGCATAGTTTGGCAGGGTGGAAAGTAAGGAAGACATTTAGGAAGTTACTAGTTGTGATCCTGTTCTGCATGAACTTGTTTCCAAGAACCAGGTAGAAGTTCTCAGTTTTTAAGAGACTTTTCTTATCTCTCTTGAGATGAGGCTGCGTAATTGCTCATCTTGCTGTGTACCAGCACTAGCTCACTCAGCTGTAATCATTAAAGACAGACAGTTGTCTCAGCATACTTTCTCTCTTCTTTTCTTCCTTTCCTTTCTTTTCTTTTCTTCCTTTCCTTTCTTTTCTTTTCCTATCCCTTTGTTTTTCTTTCTTTTTCTTTCTTTCTTTCTCCCCACCATCTCCTCCTCCTCCTCCTCCTTCTTTTTCTGACAAGGTCTTGCTATGTAGTCCAGGCTGGCCTTCAATCCTCCTGCCTCAGCCTCCTGAGTGCTGGGATTACAGGCATGTGCCACCATGCCCGACTTCTATACCCAATTCTGACTAAATTATATTAGAAGCCAGAACAGTATCCTTCTCTACCATGTTGGGTAGGCTATGCTGCTATTACAAACAGACCCCTAAAGATAATGACTCAACAAGAAGCTTATTTTTCTCTCACTTAATAGTCCAGTAGGGTGGATATCTGGTATGTAGATGTAGCTCTGCTCTATTTGTTTGTCTTAAGACCCAGGTTTCTGTCATTTTATGTGTTACCTACTCCAGAGTGTGGTCACTAATTAGATGGTTAAGGCTGTCTTACTTGACCATACCTGTGTTGCAGATCTCTGGAAGGATTAGGTAGTTAGCTTAGGCATTAGCAGGCAATATGGAGGGAAAGGGAATTGAAAATGGCTCCTGCCATTCTGCCATAATGAAGAAGCCACATGAGACTCTAAGGAGACTTGGATGTGCATTTTCGAATGGATCCCACACCCTACCCGTGCACTCAAACCATTTACAAAACAAAGACACTAGGCCCACATCACTCTAGATGCCCAAAACTGGGTGCCCAGGGCTGATGTCACACTGGGTGTGCCCTCATTTGAATAAAACCAGAGGCAACATGTGCCCACACTCTCTTCTCCCATAAGCTCTCTCTCTCTTCCTTTCTCTCTGTTCCTGTGCTCTTCTCTCTCCCATCACCATGTGTATGGCTTTCTCTTCTTTCAGGCCCACCATTTTCTCTGTCTAGCCAAGGCACCTTTCCTTCTAAAAGCCTGCTTAACTCTCCTGTTGTCTCTGGCTTCCTTGCCTTTCCCTGCAGGAATAGAAACATCCTTATGCTGATTCACCCAAAGAACACCATTTTTTTCAAGTTTCTTTGCAGATCTACCTGACCTTCTCCAGATGCCTAATTTTTCCATATTGAGTATAAATTCTTTTATATAATGAATACAAAGGATCAAGGTTTTGCTGCCAGATTCCTGGACCCAGGCTCTGAACCTCCCTACCCATGCTCCCCATGTCTCCCTGATAAAAGAAGGAGAAAGAAAGGAAAAAGAAATCAGATAACAAGTAGCTTCCTTTTAATGATGTAACATGAAAATTGTACTTCTAAGTTTTATTCAATCTCATTGGTTACAACTTGATAACATGGTCACATCTACTCCAAGGGAAGCTGGAGAATACATTACTTAACTGGAAAAAATATATGCCCAGCTAAAAGTCAGTGGAGGGGAGAAAGGCTTCTGTTACTAAAAGGAAGAGAAGAAATGGGGGTAGGAAGGATTATCAGTTTCCACAATACCTCCCTGTGGTCTGTGGAACAAACTTCTTAGCATGGCATAAGAACCCCTGCAGGACCTTTGCCTTTTTATTCTAGTAATATCCAGTTACTCAAAATTTCCTGAACATGCTTTGTTTTGTCTCATTTTCATAACTACTCATGGTAAATCTTTCTTGTCTTTCTTTGCCTGTTAGAATTCATTCAAGTAACACCTTCCCCAAGAAGTTTTCCTACAGCTCAATATGGGATAAGGAATCTTTCTTTGTTTTCTTACAGCACACTATGCTGGGAAAACAGTGCATTCTTCTTGTTGGACACTTACCAAATTCTCTTACTACCTGTATAAGTTTGAAATCCTCTCTTTACAGCTCTGTATCCAGCTAGATTGTCAGCTCCCTGAGGGTAAGTATGCTGTCTTCCTCATCTTTGAATCCTTAGTAACTAATTTGAGCTGACTGGGTAAAATAAGTCACACCCTTGCCAGTTCACTAAGTGGTAGCTTTCATCTGTAATGGCCAGGCTGTGTTATTGTGCGTTCTCACTCTTGGAGAGAAGCACTAGTCTGAGATCCCTGCTGGTGAAGAATCTGATCCAGTTGCTAGTTACTACAATTTTCTCCTCTGAGAAGCCTAAGCCTTGGTTTTGTTACCTCCCAAGGAGCTAATTTCTCAAATGTATGTCTGCCATTTACTGCCTTTGATCTTGGAAGTTCCTGCTGCTAGGCTTCACCTGCTATAGAGCTCTCTGATAGTGAGAAGTCTTGGTTTACTCCTTGTCTCTTCTTGTTGTTGTTAGGTGCTGTCGAGTCGGTATCCAACTCATAGTGACCCTCGTAGGGTTTTATCAATGGCTGACTGTTTGGGGATTGCCTGGGGAGTGGATTGCCAGGTCCTTCTCCCATTTTTGTGGTGCTGCGAATTGAACACGGGACCTCAGAGACTGCAGCACAGCGCTCTACCAACTGAGCTAAATCCCAGCCCTCCTTGTCTCTAGACATTGGCAAACAACGCTTTAGCTAGGTCATTTCCTTCCAGTTCTGTCCCTAATGGGCTCTGGTCATTTTCTACTCATCATTGCTGACTATCATGCCTGACCTGCGAATGAATTTGTCCATTTTAGGGTTAACAAATATTGTTAGTGCCTTCCATTTGAAGCTGACTGGTTCATGTAGGCAATGGATTCTGAGCTTTGTGATGTCATTGGCATAAAATACAATTATGTATAGACTTTCTTTGGATGAACAGAAAAATGTATATACATAGACATTGCTTTAAAATATGGATATGTGGGTGTATTAACTATATTAAGTATATTACTCATACTGTGAACAATTTTCATTTTACAAAAGGATTTACTACTGAGATCTTTGGGCCTGGTTAGTACTTGGATGGGAGACCGCCTGGGAACACCAGAAGCTGTGGGCTTGGGAGAAGGACCCAGCAACCCACTCTCAAAAAACGATCAGCCATTGAAAACCCTATGAATAGCAGAGAAGCACTAACAATACTGTTTTACCTATTGTATGTAGGGTCGCTATGAGTTGGACACCAACTTGATGGCACCTAACAATAACAGTAAGATCTTAGGAATTAAATTCTCTCTTCTTCTTCTTGGTAATGGCAAGAATGACATAAATCAAGATTTAAACCAGCCTGCAGTTCAGGTTTCAGTTCTCTGTTTAGGCGCCTGGACCAAAACCCTAAGCTGTTGAGTGTGATAAGCAGGAGGAGGCAGTGAAGATAAATGATAGGCAACCAGCAGGGAGGAGGAGGAATGGCAGGTTTCACCCCGCACGAGCTCATGCTCTCGCTCTTGCTCTCTCACTTTCTCTCTCTCTCTCTCTCTCTCTCTCTCTCTCTCTTTCTCTCTCTCTCCCCAAAGGTGCTGAGCATACATCCCAGAGAAAGGAAGGGTTCAAGACCCAGGGCACTGCTACTGCAGCTGGGACAGAGAACCTACTGTCTTGTGGTTGAGGCAGTCCCAGGATAGAATGCAGAGTAAAGGAATGCTTTTAGGAAACCAGTTTGCTTGGAATGCTTGATGGCTAAGCCTCAGCCTTTGGTGCAGTGCAACCCTTGCCTCACTTGTCAACAGTGCAAAACTAGTAGGGTTAGAAGAATCATGTGGAATCACACTAGCTTCTGCTACCTCCATACCCATTGTTAGAAAAGAACTGACCAGTGTGCACATTCTGATCTGTTAATTCCTGGGACTGTTTGTTGGGATAATAACCCCCAAAAGCCAAAAGTTGAAAAACACCATTCCAATCCAAATCTGCAGTTCCTTAAGGACAGCCAATACGGCTGTGCTGATGTGGAGAAGCTGCACCTTCCTGCAGACCAACTGATCCGCTGTGCCACCCTAAATCTCAGCCTGAAATATATTCAATGAAGGCAGGTACCTGGGCTTCTCAGAGCAGAGAAGCAGTTTAAGAGCAGAAAGGTAGAGAAAATATAAGAAAACAGCCGTCTTGATACAGATTTATCACATAGTGTGAAGGGGAGGACAAAGATCCCACCAGCACTTCACTTATCCAGTGATTTCCATCCCGGTGGTGACCAACTTCTGCCCATTCTGCAAGGTTTTGAACTGCTCAGGGACTGGGAACTCATGAGAGTCATCGTCTTCTGTAGGAATGAGGACATTCCTTTGCGAGGTTCGGCACTGACTATCTCACAATCCAGGGAGTTCCTGCTCAGGTAAGCTTAGCAGCCATCTGATTTTTAATGGAAATTGTTGGCACTTTGCCCATGACTTGCACTTTTACAGACCTATTATTGATCATTACCAAATGCCCACCATATCATTAAGTACCAGTCTCTTACAGTTACCTAGTGTAATGGAGTTAGTTTTGCCCTTGATTTGCAATGTCAGGGTGACACTCATGCATATGCATAGAAGCCATCTATTCTAGCTCTATGTTGTGAATCACCAGCTTGGAAACATTCTCCTGATTTTCCCATTCAAGACATACCTCAGTCTTCTTATCGTGAGGCATGTGCCAACAAAAATAAGAGGTTATCTCAAACCTTTGTTCTCTACTGTAAGCCAGAACTCTGCCTGCGTTTACTCTGCTGAGTTCTGTTTAAACCCCCGGTCCCCTCTCCCTCTTCCCCCTGTTCAGGTATCTTTAACTCGCCACTCTCCGTTTCTTGCCCTCAAGTTCATACAGCCAGCTCCTTCTTTGTGGCCAGTTCTGAGATGGACTGGTTTGGGGTTTAGGTGCAGAGAATGGTTTGGGGTCATGGTGTACTGGGCCACTCTGAGCCTTCAGGGCAGGATTCTTGTGAGTCTTTATATCATCAGAAACATGTTTCAGGGCATATCTGATGCTCTCTTCTGATGATTCTGTGCAAATAGTGCTGAGTATGAAGCAGATAGAGATTGGAGGAGGTGAACCTGGTGGGGAAGAGGGGGACCCAATCCACCAGAGGGCCCAGCTGGCAATCCACTCAGTTCTTTTGCTATGGGTCCCATTTTGCTCCAGTCCAGTCCAATGGTATGTAAGACTGCAGCTCTGTCTATATACTCCAGTAAGCTTTGATCAGGTCCCTAGGCTTCTTATCCACATCTTTGCACTCCTTGGGTACTTGGTTCATATAAAACACAGCAGCATCATGCATTTCTTTCACATAGAGCCCAGGTTTGGGAGCCTAGAGAGAAAGAACTCAGTGATTCAGAGCAACTCCAGCCATATATCCTTCCCTCTTTCAGTCCATCCCAACCCCTCCTTCCCTTGGAAGCTCTGCTGCTCACCACAGCCACCTACCCTTGATGCTTTACTGACTGCTGACAGGTGATTGAACCAACTTAGTGCCTCAGTTCTTCTCTGAAAGGTTATCACTTTTTGGATCTGCTCTGAGATGGGTGCCAACAAATCAGAAAGCTTACTGACTGCTGGCTATTGGCACTGAAAGGCGGTAACCAAGAGAGCTTGCTCCATCTTCAGACCTGTATGGACATCTCTGCATATTTCTGCATGTCTCCTCCAATCTCTTGACTAATCTTCAAGTACTCTGCCACAGGACTGGCAAGCAATGAGGCAAATGCTTATACATAAGAACTGCTTCTTTTGAAGAACTGTCTCCATACCTGCATGTGAGAGGTATGGAATTCTGCCTCCAGGTGGTTCACAGCCCTCTCCAGCTTTTCTACCAGATTTTGCATGCCAGCCATAAAGTTCCACCTGTTTTGGGTTCTGCCTCACCTTGGGACTAAGTGCTGGGTCTTTTGGTACAACTTCAGTACTTGTTCAGGGAGGCAGAATTCCCAGGCCAAATGGATGATGATTTGGGAAGCCACATGATTTGTTCTTTTGTGTGTCAAAGTTATGGGTCAGAACAAGGAGATTTAACTGTAAAAAGTTAGGAATTTAGTCAAGTCATTGAAAGATCTTGGCAATATCCAAGGAACTAAGAGGCAGGAAGCTCTAGTGTTCTTGATAAACTGAAGATGTATTGGCAGTTTGTAATGAATTGAAGATTCTCAATTCCAAAAGTCACATAAGAATTGCAGATAGATCCCACTTGGGTAGCTAAAGTGCCCAGAACTCTTTCAGGTTTTTTTCTTTTTTTCCTAAACTCCTTAGAAGTCATTCATTTACAAATGACAGAAATCCAATTTAAACTAACATAAGCAAAAAGGGAATGTACAAGCTCACAATCCTTGGAAGGATAGGAGGGGACGTCAGTCACAACTAGATCTAACCCTAAAAGACATTCTCCAAATTTGTCTTCCTAGGTCTCTTAATTCCTCTACCTGTTGCTCTTCATTGATCTCATCCTTTTCTATAGGAGCTACCTTCCTCCATGTGGCAGGGAAGATGGCCCCATTCATGTTGGTTTTATTTTGTTTTGAGACAGTCTCACATGTAGCCCATACTGGTCTTGAACTCATGATCCTTCTGCTTCAGCCTCAGAAGTGCTGAGATTCTAGGCATGCCCTTCCATACCTAGCCCCATTAACATTCTTAATATGCCTTATTTGCACATTAAGAGAGCCTAGACGGCTTTTCTTTTACTTCCAAATGAAAAAATTCTACGAAGTACTTTGATTGACCTGGGTCAAGTCACATTCCTACTCCTGGGGTAGACATTATAAGCAAGAGTACAGTGTCCCTTGATTGGCTGGGTAGGTAAGTGAGAGTGGTATAATTTGAAATGTCACCAGACTCTCATTATCTCTGAGCATTAGAGCAGGCAAAACAGGACACATTCATCACATTCTCCTTTCTAATGCCTGCGAGTCCTCAGTAAATATGTTCCCCAACAGTCCAGGCTTCACATCGTGATTCTGCTTATGTCTACTCTCGCTATTCCACACTGACCACTGATTGCCTTTTGTGTCGACCCCTTCTCCATGGTTCCCTTGCCTGTAACTTAATCCTGACACCACTTAGCTGGGCCATTCTTGACCACTCTGATGCTCCGGCCATGGCTTATGCTAACTTTTTCTCTTTGACCCCCTTTCACTGGTCTATTTGGAGAAATGTTATGAGCATCTCAGATACTCTGAGAGGGACTAGTCCACACAGTGGTGGTGTAGGCTGCCCAGTGCCTATGGCTGCCCATGAGGGCACACATGAGGACCCAAGTCTAACATGAAATGCAGTTCTCTGCACTGTTCTTGCTCTCCTGTGTTCTCCAGGAAGAAGATATGCTTTTTCTATTTGCACTAGAGTACCACACCATGCCTGGGGGAGCTGAGGCCACCTCCAGGACATGACTTTAAAAATCAGACAAGCTTGCCATTTCCTCAGAAAGGACAGGAATGTTCCCTCTCTTGTGTTTACTATTGTATCACATGGATGCTGCTATCATAAACATAATATTAGGAGAACAACTAGGGGCATAAGCCCACTCCATCTATCTTAGTTTGTTCTAACTGCTATAATATATCCCATAAACTGGGTAGCTGACAAACTACATGAATTTACCAGGATTTCTTAACATTTTGGAAGCTGGGAAGTCCAATATCAAGGTGTTGGCATTGTTGGTGTCTGATGAGAACACGTTTCCTGGTTCATAGATGAGGCCTTCTTGCAAGTCCTCATATGGTGGAAGCAGGAAGGCAGCTGGGGAGGGGAACTCTTCTATAAGGGTACTGATCCCATTTAGCCTGCAGCTGTACCACTGTGGCATCTGATCCCATCAGATCTCGGAAGCTAAGGAGGGGCAGGCCTGGTTAGTACTTGGGAGGGGGACCGCCTGGGAGTACCAGGTGCTGTAGGCTTGGAAGATGGACCCAGCAACCCACTCCCAAAAAAGCAATCTGCCATTGAAAACCCTATAAATAGCAGAGAAGCACTGACAATAGTGTTTTGCCTGTTGTACATAGGGTTGCTATGAGTTGGATACCGACTTGATGGCACCTAACAACAACAAACAACAGACATCAGAAAGAGTGCTTACAGAAAAGCTTATTATTAACATCAATATTGATTTTAAGAGTGTTCAACAGTGCATTTAACAAAGGAAGGCTAACTAACAATCTGTGGTATGCAGATGACACAATTTTGCTTGCCAAAAGTAAAGAGGATTTGAAACAGGCTGGATGGCAGCAGGCAGCAAGGCTCATGGCATACAACCTCATGGCATGGCAGATCAGGAACAGAGAGAAAACAGACCCAGAGCTTTGGATTCAAACCTCCAAAGGACCTCCCCCAGGGAGTTGCGTCTGCAAAGCTAGAATCCTACCTCCCAAAATTCCATAACCTCTCAGGACAGCGCCATCAGCTGGGGACCAAACATTCAAACATATGACCTTTGGGGAATATTTAGATCCAAACCATGACAACACCTTATGTTAGGTTCATTTGTTACAACTAATGAACAACATTAATATTAGTTTATCATTATTAATAATACATTATTAACTAAAGTCCACATCTCATTCAGATTTCTTAGTTTTTACTAAATGTCTTTTTGTTCTAGGATCCCATTCAGGATATCACATTACATATACTTGTCATGTTTCCTTAGGATCCTCTTGGGTGTGACCTTGATAATTCTTATTAATTCAACTCTTCTACCTTGCTTAGCCAAACAAAAGTTCCAAACTTGTATTAGTTTCCTATTGCTACTATAACAAATACTCGTTTGCAATTGCTACTGTAACAAATGACCACTTTGTGGCTTAAAACAACACACACAGTGGTACTTTGACACTTAACCACAATCCATTCAGGAAGGCTGGTTAGGTGCCAATCAGTTCAAGTTCCAAGCACTTTTTTTCCATAAGAAATAATGTAAATGAATTTATTGGTACCAGCACCATACTGAATGGCTAATGCAGACACACATGTGCCACTCAAATGCTTAGCAATAAGTTCTTTTAAAAATTAAATTGTTGTTCTTACTGTTTTCCTCTATTCACTTTTAGTGCTAGAAAAATTCTTGAGGCCCATGATGAGCATATGGGATATATATGTATGTATACCTTAAAAAAGAAACCCACAAGATCATGATCACAGCACTGGAACATGTCTTTACTGCTTGAAATTGATGTGCAAAGTGACATTTTCCCCTTTGTTTCACCTGGTAGTGTCATGGGCAAGCATGGAGTCTCCTATAAATTTTAGTATGGTGGTTGAGTGCTGAGCAAGTGGTCAAACATGGAACCAGAATTCTCTCATATTGGTTGAGGACTGAAATGTTCAAGCATGGAGCAGTTTGAGTGCTGAGGTACCACTGTATTTATCTTACGGGTCTAGAGATCAAAAGTCAGGAAAAGGGTCTTAGGAGGCTGATATGCAGGGTTGACAGGCCTGTATTTCTCCTGGAGGCTTAGGGAAAAATCCATTCCTTGCCTTTTTCAGCTTCTAAAGGTTCTCTGCATTCCTTTCCTCATGTCCCCTTTGCAGAAATGGCATCACTCAGACCTCTGATTTGTAGTCACATCTCCCCTCTCTCTTGCATTTCCTTCTTTCATCTTTTAAGGACCCTTATTTTTACATTGGCCCCACTCAGATTATCCAGAATAATATCCTATTTTTAAAACTTTTAACTTAATTGTGATTAAGTCCTTTTAGCAAGTTAGGTGACATATTCACAGGTTCTGAGGATTAGCATGTAGACATCTTTGAGGGGGGGAGCATTATCCTATCTACCAAAGGATACCAAACCCCAAAAGTGTCATTGATGATAAATTACAACTTAAATATACTCCATTTGTACCACACAGGACATCCTAAATTTAAACATTTTAAAAAGTCTCAGACAATCATTTCTCCTTTCCACAAAAGGAGGCAATAATATTCTTTAATAAACTCATCTTAAAAAACTTACTGCTTTTTGATATTTTGCAAAAAAGTATCACAATTTTCCTCATTTATTATAGTGATATTTTCTCCCGTAGCAATATAAAACATGTAGGTTACATAGTTTATGTGGTGATTTCCTACTCTAACCAAATGATCTCTAATCCTGAAAGGCTAGACAAACTGGCAAATAGATTTGTGGTGGTTCTCAAAGTCTATTCCTTGTCTCCTAAATCTTTACCATTCAGAGACTATAATTAGATTGGAGCAGAGACACTCAAGATGTATGTGCCATAAGATAGAACCAGTATACTGGATTTAAATATTATACATATTTTTAAATGTTCCCTATTAATTGTCCTTAATATTGGTACCTTCTACTGCTTGTTGGTGAACACATACTAAGTGACAACAAAGGAAATAAGTGAGAAGGTGATGAATAATAGAAAAAGTCAGAGATAGGAAATAACAAATCATACCTAATTCACTGTCTCATGGTGTTTTTCTGTAGTTGCATGTTGTATATAGCTAGTAGGGAAAGATTTTACTAGCCAAAATGCTCTATCATTCTAGAGCTCTAGAGAGTAAAGAAAAGTAGCTTTCCCTAAATATGGTGGAGCTAACTACTATTTCTTCATTGTACTGGGGATATTTTACAAAAGAATATTGTTTCCATCTCATAAAAGACTAACTTAAATTTACTCTAGCAGGTGCAAGAATATGGGTTTAGAGCTAAGTACATCTGAGTATGAACATCTTACTAGTTGTATGACTGAATATATCACTTAATTGAATATTTTGAATTAGTTAGACCTTACATTGGGCTGTAAAAATCATAATTAAAGCAACTTAAATATGAAAGAGGCTTGTTTCTCCCTTAAAGTGAAATGATGTGTTAGGCAGTTCAGGATTGGTGTGGTGGCACCAATCTTGATCATTAAGTTTCTGGGCTCCACCTTTCTCTGTGCTTCACTATCTTTAGCCCATGACCTCCATGTCCATCACTCATGATCTGATACAGCTGTTGAAGCTCTAGGCACCTTATCTGCCTTCTAAGTGGCAAGAAGGATGAAAAGAGGAAGGGCAACTAAAACTTTCCAGGAAGCCCTATCCAATAACTTCTACTTCAATCTAGTTGACCACTTCTATCTATAAGAGAAATATGTACTGTAGTTTTTCATCTGGGGACATGGCTCAGAATTAGGAAGCATGACATCATACTGGATCTGGCAACAGAAAAATGCCTAAATGATCCTCCATGTGCATGATGTCCTACTTTTACTGGTAGAATCACCACTACACCTTCCAATACTGATCTGATCTTGGCCATCGAGAGAGGGAGATTACATTTTTCACGCTCCCTTGCATTTAGTTGTGACTATCTGGACCCCACCTGCCACTTGTAGCCCTGTGGCATTGATCACATCAGATCTCCGAAACTAAGCAGGGTCGGCCCTGGTTAGTACTTGGATGGGAGACTGCCTGGGAACATCAGGTGCTGTAGGCTTGGAGGACAGACCTGGCAACCCACTCCCAATCAATCTGCCATTGAAAACCCTATGAACAGCAGAGAAGCACTAACAATAGTGTTTCCCCTGTGTACGCAGGGTCACTATGAATTGGAGACCAACTCCACAGCACCTAACAACAACAACAATCTGGACAGCAGGAAGTGAACAGAAACATTTGTGTGCTATTTTCTTTAAAAAGAAACTCCCTGTCTTTCACCTTCTTATCTTTCCCTGCCCACGGGCTGGGGCACGGATGTGTGGTGGTAGAGTCAGCTACATATACCCAAGGACAACACCTTTGATGATAGAGTAACCAGCAGCAGGTACTGTGTCTCTGGATAACTGTATGCCGTAGAATAATCTGCCACCCTGGATCTTCTGACCACCTCTGTGGTATTTTGTGAAAGGGAAATAATCCTGTACCTGCACTGTATTTTGGTTTCCCTTTGATACAATGACCTGGCCTATATCTGAATACAGCCATTTTATGTGCTCAAATTAATTTTTCTGTAGAATTACAATGGAATGATGTATTCCACTGGGTTGTTAGAAGAATTAGAAATATACAAGAATTTTGTATGTAATGGCTATTAGCATAGGCCTCAGGAAGCTGATTAAACATTTGGAAGAAATAGGCAGCATACTTTCTCATCAGTATAATGGAAGAGTATTATATGTACTTTGGTGACTTGACTTTATAGAAGCATAAGAATAATAACTATCTTGGATTTAAGTGTAAGTATAAAGCCATGCTCTGGGAACAGATATCACATCTGACACTCTGTTTAACCTCACCTGGCCCTTATCTTCCACAATAATCTGATGAAGTATGTTTTCTTTCATTGCCATAAGTTTGGTGAACAGCAATAGAGCCTAAAGGCAGCTACCCTTTCTGGCCTGTTTGTTGTGTAATGTGGCAGGAACTGCACATGGGCAAACTAGCCAGTAACAAGAATTGCCTGAGGAAATAATGATCTTTGTTCTTGAGATTTGCAAAACTGAAAAAAATCATCTTGTAATTAGGGGATTGAAATCATATGTGCATCATCTGGCCCACTCGTTGTGAGAAGACATCCACTAGTCTGCAGTTACCCATCACCACTTGTGAGAAGGCATCCACCATTCTGGGAACATCTATCAGTTGTCCATATAAACCACTTCTAAACCACTTTCCCAGCCAGATGGACTTTGGACAAATTCTCCTATTTTCTCATGTAGCTAGTTTTCCAAATAAAGACTCCTTCCTTGCCTCATCACCTTGTCTCTGTTAATTGGCCTGTCATGTGGTGAACAGCCAGACTTGGTCCAGTGATAAGTAGGCTAAAGTGTTTTTAGAAAAATCCCTCCATAATTTCAATTAATTCCCTGCTACTCTCTTGCCTGCATTATAACTGACCCAAAATAGGAGAAGGTAACCTCCAGTTAGGAGGGAAAGGGGCATTTGATAGAGAAACAGGACAGGAAAGTAGAAAGTTCTACTGTGAGATAAAGAGAGTATAAGTGAGACAGAGGAGGTAAAGAACAAGTGATGTGGGGAAATCCCCCCACACAGCTGATTTCCACTTCCTGTTTTGGAGGAAAGAAGATGCAAATCCCTTGGAACATTTCTGCATTGGGTTTGGTATCAAGTTCAGTACGGGTGTGGTAGCAAAGCCAAGGACAGTTCTGAGTGCAGCCTCCAAGAATGGTACCACCACCCAATGTTGAAGAGAAAGCAGTTAAGAGTACTTTGGAAGCCAGGCATGGTGGTGCACACTTGTAATCCCAACTACTCAAGGAGCTGAGGCAAGACGATGGAAAGTTCAAGGCCAACCTAGGCTACATAGTGAGTTTGAGGGCCAGCCTGGGCAACTAGTGAGACTCTATCTCAAAATAAAAATGAAAAACGGCTGTGGATGTATCTCAGGAGAAGAGTGCTTGTCTAGCATGCACCAAGTCATAGGCTCAATCCCCAGTACCACACAACAACAACAATAAAACCCACACCCCAAAGGTAAGGTGGAGCCAGCCTTCCCTTAGTGGACATCAGCCACGGGACAAGGGACTTCTCAGGGAAGGCCCACGGGGGTGCTATAATTATGATTATATCAAGTGGTCTACACTCTAAGAGTTGGTCAGAGTGAACACTTTCTTGGGAAGGAGAGCTGCCTGAACCCTTGCAAATCTTGCCCAAGAAGACTACCTGAAAGAATCATGGGACTCACATCAGAATGACCCAGTGTGGAGTGGACCACCAAAACAGAGGATGAAATGGGAGCAGCTAATGAAAGGCACCTAACAACAACAACAACAATGAAAGGGGAAATGGAATCACTTACGTTATTCGAGGTACAATAGAATGTTCCCACAAAAGCTTCTGCAGAACTGACAAATGTGCCCCAAATTAGAAATAACCAGCTTTGAATATCTACCAGTCCCAGAGTATTGGAAGAGTTTAACAAGAGGCTTTCTCTTTCAAATCTGAGAGAAATTCCTTATATGACTCCCTCCCAAAATTGAGATTAAACTAAATTCTAGTATCTCTGTCTTCAACCTTAACCTGTCTTCTCAACCTTATCTCTCCCTTCCTCCTATAGCCTCCAGCAGAAAATAATACTCTATTCCCTATCTATATTTTGTTGAATTTTCTCTTATTTTTTCCTTTGCTTGGGATGCTTGCATTTCCACCACTCTAGTTCATTACACTCTTTGAAGACGCATACATACCTAGTTCAATGCATGGCATGTTGTTGTTGTTAGGTGCCATGGAGTTGGTATGCGACTCATAGTGACCCTACATACAACAGGCGAAATACTATTGTTAGTGCTTCTCTGCTATTCATAGGGTTTTCAATGGCAGACTGATTTTTGGGAGTGGGTTGCCAGGTCCTTCTCCCAAGCCTACAGCACCTGGTGTTCCCACGCAGTCTCTCATGCAAGAACTAACCAGGCCCAACTCTGCTTAGCTTCTGAGATCCAATTGGATCAGAAGCCACAGTGCTATGGCTCCAGGCAATGTATAGTATAGACGTCTTTAATATTTGTTAAGAGATCTTGGAATGGCTACTATGGAGGCTTTCTTATTCAAAATAATCAGGACCAGAAGAAGCATAATTCTGTTAAAACAGGAAATAGTAAAATGTAATGTGAAGTTCTTTAAATATTTAACTTCAAACATATTGACATGTATTTATTCACCCGTCTTTTGATATAAGGTGGATTAGTTTCTTTAAGAGTGAGTCCACCTGTTGAAACTCTGCATTGTCTTTCTTGAGCAAAATACACACATTATACATTTTTGTGATTCCCCAGTTGGATTTCTTTAAAACAGAGCAAGACCTTAAATATACCTGGTAAAAAAAATCTAAGACTGTACTTAAAATTATTTACCCAACTTTTAATAATTGTTTTGCTCACACTCATTTGATAGTAGATTTTTTCTATCCTTTTCTTTCTTTGAGTAATTCAGCCTCACTGAGTCTTTCCAAAACATTCTTCTTAAGTTAAAAAAATTAAATGTTGCAAACATACAAAGAGAAAAACAGAATGGACACCTGTTCCCATACTCATTTATATGAATGCTAGTACTTTGCATTCATAATTGCTTCAGATTTTTCAAAAAGAAATATACATTAGAGGTAGAAGTGAGATCTATATACTCTATACTGATTTCATTTCTATCCCTCTCCCCCATCCACACAACTTTCCTGAATTTGGTGTTTAATTTTCCCATATGTGTTTTATCCTTATATACATATGTGTGCCATAATTATATGGCTTTGTTTTACATGTTTGTAATCTATTATATGTAAGCAGTATCATTCTATATGCATTATTCTGCAACTTGTTTTTTTTTCTGTCAGGATTATGTGTTTGCGATATATTCTTATTGATAAATATAACATGACTTAATTCATTTGGACTGTGGTATAATATTCTATTTTGTGACTGTACTAAAACTTTATTTTTTCTCTTGTTGGATATTTGAGTTGTTTCTATTTTTATTACAAATAATGCTGTAGTGATCATTCTTCATTTTGAGGGGGACTAGGGTTCAACCAGGACCAGATTCATGCTAAGCATCCTTACTACCTCTGAGCTACATCCCCAGCCTGATCATTCAAATATCTGACTTTGTATACAGAGTGTGATGGCTTTGTTTTGTATGTGGTGTGTGTGTGTGTGTGTGTGTGTGTGTGTGTGTGTGTTACTTGGGATTTGAACCCAGGGCCTTGCACATACTTTGCAAGTGCTCTACCATTGGGCTGCACCACCAGTCCAATTTTTATTTCTTATTTTTCACTAAGTTATTCAGGCTGCCACTGGTCTTGAACAGGCAATTATCTTGGCTCTGCCTCCTGAATCACTGGG
>VMDO01010792.1:0-20483 GCA_007922755.1 Pedetes capensis
TTTCCAGTTTACTTGCTTTGCTCCTTTGTCAAAAATAAGGTGGCTATAGGTGTGTTGAGGTATGTCTGGGTCTTCTATTCTGTTCCAGATGTCTTCGGGCCTATTTTTGTGCCAGTACCAAGCTGTTTTTGCAACCACTGCCTTGTAGTAAAGTTTGAAGTCAGGGATTGTGATTCCCCCTGCATTAGATTTGCAGCTTGAAATTGTTTTGGCTATACGTGGTCTTTTGTGGTTCCATATGAATTTTTGGATCATTTTTTCTATTTCTGTGAAGTCAGTCAGTGGAATTTTAATGGGTACCCAGTCTTTATAAATGAAGGCAAAGGAAAAAAAATTGGTTGATGGAGGAATTTTAAAAAGGGTGATTATCCAGCCCCTGAATGTGCAATCTTAAAGATCCAATTTTCACATGCATTAATATCACACATAACAATCTCCAGTATTGGGGGTTATGCTTAGTTCCTTCCTGGAACTACATTGAGTGAAAAAGCAATAATCTAAGTATAATATCAGTCTCATCCTCCCTCATCTTTCTATCTTCCACCCTTGTCCTGCTACCCGTAAAAATGCAGAAGGCAAATGATTGATACTTGGACTAGGTCAGGCATCCAGGCAAGGGCTCTTAGTATGTTTTGTTTTTGATGCTTAGGATTATTTTTTCAACAGAAAAAAGATTGAAGGTATAGACACTGTCCTAAGAGTTGGTAGTCTAAGTGGAAAGACAAAATATCCATAAGAAAAATGACTGCACATTGTGAAGATGAAGACTACTAAACCAAGCCCTCAGGTGACTCAAAGCTTTTCTGAAGAATTTCTTTATAATTAAGAAGTAGGTGAGGTTATTAAATTGGATTTAATTATAACCCAAAGCAGGAAACATCCTGGGGACAGGCTAAATACAAAGTCTAACAGACTCTGTTTGCAAGTCAGAGTATGATTTTGTCACTTGGGCAGGGCCAGGACTAGGGTAAGACAAACATGTTCTTCATGCATTACCACAACACCCTATATAGATGTCTAGAAGGTCTCTGATCTCTGGGTTTGGTTCAACTTCTTTCTTTCCTGAACCTATGGAAAACAAGCCTGGCTATGTATCACAATCTCCATCTTCACTCTGAAAGAACCCTGGCTTCCCTGGGCCAGTGGCTTGGAGCTTGCAGGTCTTCCTGTCCCACTCAGTGGTTTAACAACATGCTTTTATACCTGAGTTCCCTTTCAATTATACAGCCAAACCTAGAAAGTGAAGTTCACTTCCTTTACCCTCCAATTGTGTGGAATATCCTACCAAGATATGAGTTCTAACATCACCACACCAGGTTACAATTCATACCACAATTCCAACACTCAGGCCCCTCTTCTGCTTTTGTCCAACACTTCTTCCTTCATTCTCACTTCAGTCAGTTCATATTCCATACAAACAAGAGCCTGGAGCAGATCCAGCACACTACTGTCCTCTAATCCAGACCTCCTGCCAGCCCCTAACATTAGGCCTTCAGTGGACGTGGTTTTCTAGCCCCACCCAGACTTATTCCTCATAATCCCAACCTTATACTGATGAGTTCTCTCTCTGCCTAGTGTTCAAGGCTGCTCAGAATTAGCACCATCAGAATTAGACAGGAGTTTTCTCCAGACGCTGTCACCTCCACATTATGGTCTTAATGCTCGTACTAAGCAATGTGTTTGATTTTGTGGTACCTCTTTGTTCTCCTGGAGCGGGGGAGATACTAGAATTGATAGGTTTGGCGATACCTCTCAGTTACCATGCTTTCTGAGCAGTAAGAAACATTTACTGCTAAATATTTGTCCCTGATGCTAATTCTCAGGAAGTCCTAAGGGCCATAGTTTATTCAATTTAAATTTTTTATTTGCCCATTGATGACATTAGAATGAAAACACCAATGAATTCTTCAGTGATCTCTAGTCCATTTTATACTGTAGAATTCTAAGACTCAGGAGTAATAACTTGGACACAAGATGGTGCTAAGGAGTAAAAAGTTAACCATGGGTCTTTCTCCCCACAGGTTAGCTCAAATACTTAAGGTATTCAGGGCACAAAATAGTTTACAAATCATTTTAATACACATTACTTTGTTTACCCATCAGAGCCCTGACAAGAATAAGCTAGGCTTACTTTTTTTTTTTAATAAAGGAAAATGAAGTTCCCAAAGGTTAAATGACTTGTCCAAGATCACTCAGCCCAGCCTAGGTCTCCCTTCCAAGGCTAGGTCTGGTTCTCTTTTTGACTCTACTACACAGGTAAATCCTTGTATGTGTTTAAAAAAATTCTGATTTGGGCTTTCATAAATATCTTCCAAGCCAGGGAGATATAAATGAAATAATGCATGATAGTGTGTGCCTAATTTGCATCATTAAATCAAGAAAATAATGGGTACTTGAGACTGTGTCTATAGAAATTGCTGGCCAGATTCTTGGATATGAAACTTATGCACACTCACAGAATTTTGGGAGGCTCCTAGGAGAAAAGATCTGTTCTCAAGATACTTGGATTTGTATCCACTTGGGTCAAAGACTCTTTGTCTAAGCTTCCTGCTCAAGGCAGACACGTGGCAATGCTAGCATGAGGCTCCTGAGCACCCTCTCCTGGAGTTTTCTAATCCCTCCCTACAAAGCAGAGGATCTATTCACCATACCAAGGGGCCCTTGGTCCTGCTAACACCCTAATAGCAATGTGCCACACAAGCCAGATCAATGGGCTCTGCAGACGGCAAATAAAAATCAGACTTTTCTGCTGTTAGGATTATCTCCTGTTAGGCTGAAAATACCCAGGTGAGTACTGTGTTTCTGGGAGTATAAGTTTTCTGGAGCTGCCATAAAAAATTACTATAAATTTAGGGGCTTAAAACAACAGAAATGTATTGTATTTCAGTATTAGAAGCCAAAAGTCTTAAATCAAGGTGTCAGCAGGGTTGGTTCCTTGTGGCAGTTCTGAGGGAGAATCTATTCCAGGCCATTCTCCTTAGCTTCTGGTGGCTCTGAAAATCCACAGCATTCCCTGGCTGGTCATCACTCCAATCTCTACTTCTGTTTTCACATGGCTTTGCCCTGTGGATGTGAGCATCTCAACTCTCTTTCTTTTACTGATAAGGACACAAGTCACTGGACTTAGGGCTCACCCTAAATCCAGGATGATCTCACCTTGCAATCCTTAACTAATTGGATCTGCAAAACCCTATTTCCAAATAAGGTCACATTCTGAAGTTCTAGGTAGACATGAATTTGCAGGGGAGGGCATTTCTAAGCATTCTTGAAACAAAATTGAATCTCAAGTTCCTTGCCCCACACTTAAAGAAGACACAGCATTACCACCACTGTCATCCCTAGAAGAATCCCTCATTTATCTTCCTACGGACAGTGGGTGCTTCCTCTACTAGGATAAAACTAGCCACATTCATCTGCATTTTCTCCATACAGAATACTCCCAGTTGCCAATGTCATTGTATGGAATCAATGGCCACTATCTTCTCTTTCCTCAGACCTGACAATATAGTGTCAAAAGGCCTGGGAAGACAGAGAATATCTTTTCAAGTTGGACAGGACATTAATGGGCACCATCCATTTGTTTGGTTCCAAGTCAATTTGCTTGCATATCTTCTAGCCTAAGAGCCCTTTTTAATTAAGACATGACTCACACATCATTTTCATGGCAACAGTCCGTGATGTTATATGCCTAGGAATTTTGCAATAATGAGCCTTGAACAGAACAAACTCTTTGTTTCGGTAAGAAATGCTAATTGGAGGATTTTTTTTTTTCCAAAAGGACACTGAATATAAACCAAAGTACTAAGCAAAATGCAGATGATACCTTCGCTTTTATCTGCTGTTCCTTCATATAGAACAAACCACCCCGCAACCAAACCAACTGTTCTGGAAGGAAAATGAAATAGCCTTGATGTTGATGTTTTCCAACAAATGGAGTTTGTTGGAAGGAAAGAAAGATGAATACTACATTCAAAGCACCCTAGAAAATAACAAGTTTGGTTTCTCTCAGTAGCTAGAAGGAAATTTCTCAACAGTCCTCCCACTATTTTTTAGTTACCAAGTTCCTTTATGTTTCTTTTCTTAGAAAAGTGACTTTATAGGTCATTAAACAACTATTAAAAACACAAGTGAGCAAAACCTAAAGCATGGGTCTTTTTCCTTTAATTCCCCCACACACACTTTTCAGAAAAAGGTTTTGAGACTTGGACTGTATTTGTTAAGTCTTTGTGGGTATAAAATAGCCTTTGCAATGGTAACATATCCCAAATAAGGTAACTATAGGAAAGTTGCCTTGCCTTAGCACACCTGCTGGGTCAAAACAGGAACATGCATTACCCCAAATGGGACACCTCATTTGCCAAACAAACCTGAGTTCAGAGTTACCTGCCTTTTTGAATTGCTATACCTGGTTTTCATCAATATACATGGAACTTGGTTTCCTGTCTTGTCTTCCTCACTCAGTTGGACAGGAAAGGAGAAAACAAAGAGAGAAGGGAGGGAAGCTCTCTTTAACCTGAGTAAGTATATGTGAGTCCCATCCCCCTACTCAGCATCATGGTGAGGTACGGTGTTCCCCTATTCTAGCAATAGGATTGGGCTGGCTTTAGGATTTAAGGGTTCTGTTTGTTCGCTTACAAATTTCTTTGGTGGAGAAATCCATCAGAAGAATCTCAAATTACATGGTAAATTATCATCTCTGTTCTGGCCTACTCTCTGTGCCCTACTGTGGGACTCAGGCAGACAGAAATGGATGAGTGTCTGGTGAAAAACCTGTGAGATGTGCAGACTATACAATATCATGTGCCTTTGGGCAACTCAACTTCACAGCTGAACTTCTCCATCCACAGGCAGTTCATCTGATTCATATGGGTCACAGGCTGTTTCAATCAATGCCCCTCTACTGACTCAAGTTTGTTTCTTATTGGGGAAGATAAGTGCAGAAAGTAATGCCAGGGGCCTGAAACATGTTGTCCTCTCCTACCCTCCACCTCTGAAATCTGTTTCCCAAGCTGACTTATAAGAAAGGCAGTGATGCACTGGGGAGGGATGTATAATTTCTCTCCAGCAGAAACCTTTTACATCACTTTCCTAACATTACCAATGCAATTCTGTGAATCTTCAGTGGGCTGTGGATCTTAGAATGGTGAAGCCCTCATATGAAAAACAGAATGCAGAAAACAAATTAGCATTTTGAAAATAAAAAGCCTGGCTTTTAATCCTATTAAGATTGTGGTTGCTTTTTTTTCCTCCCCGTCCCCCTCCCCCTAAAAACTCTGAAAGAGATACTGATGTTGCTATTAACATAAATGCTGAAATCAGCATTTCCTTTGAAAGAAGTTGTTAATATTTGGAAATGGTTGGATTTCCAATCCAAGCTTTGATTGTTATTCTATACTAGCCAGCAAGTGCCAAGGTCACAAGGAGATTCACCTGCAGACGGAGCTAAATGAATCCACTCGGCCACAATGCATGTATAATTTAACATTCTCCTCTCGAGTACTTCCATGCATTCCTAAAAAATATTTTATTACAATAACAAATTGGTTTCAAAATCATGCATTATGTATTCTGAAATTAAGTCTGCCAGTGAAACCTGTATATACAAACATACTACTTCTACTCAGGGCTGGAAGAACACCCAAATGCTGTTGGTGTCAGAGAGGGACTAGAGAAGATCAGTTCATTCCACAAGGAACCCACTGCCTCATCTCATCTTATTCTGAATATTTGGAAGAAAAAGAACAAACTGATCATTTACTATAAATAGCAATCATGCATTTTCCTTGTGTTGCCTCCCATAAGAAGGAAGACTGTGCTACTGGGCAGAAATGTTGTGTCCTAAAAAGAGACTTGCCAGGCAGTTTTCCAAGCTTTACGTTAAAAACAATTATTCCTTGAATACTAAAAGTCTTCTTTTCCTGTGATCTGACACTTTCCACGTATATATTTTATAAGAACTGAACTTTAACAAAGCTTCTTTGAAACATTAAAGATAAAGATATCAAAGCCATCCTTACAAATTTGTGTTCAGAAATACACTTGCTCTGCCATAAGCTTTCATCACTGACGTATCCAAAAAACTTAACATATTCAGAAAGATCCTTAAGATTCCCATCACAAATGCAACCCTATATAACATTTCCTTAATACTTATTTCTGCCTTACAACTTTCATCTGAAGTTAAATACACATTGATTTATCACTCTTTTATAAAACTAGCATGGTTTTTCTTATGCACAATAAGCATATTGCTTATGAGGCCTATTTGTGAATAATTAAGACTAAAATGATTTCCTGATTCCTTTCGTTTGTTTTTCTAATTTAGACCTTTATATCATACTGAAAAATGGCAGTAGGGAACTCAAAGGCAGCAAAGGTCCCCAAATAAATGGGAAACTTCACAATATAGAAGATATTTGATCTTAAAAATGCAAGAAAGAAATTTAGTTGGATTTTTCTCAAATTTCAAATGTTTGTTAGGCATACGCTTGATCTCTCTATATTAAAAAAAAGAAATATCTAGTTTATTTCAATAGGGAATTTGTTTTTCATTAACTTGTAAGCTAAACATCATTGGTATGTTCCTACTAGTCTACTAACTTCTGAATAAAACAACTAAATTCCTAAGAGATCCACTTACAAATCTCTTTATATTAAAATCAGTCTAATTTTTATCGTAAGATAACATCATGATAGGCTTTGTATTTTTAAGGCAATGCCCAGACCTAAGTTTAATTCTCTGACAAGAGATTTTAATAAGAATGAATTATGAGTAAAAATTTGATGCTACAGCTTTTCTTTTTCACAAAAAATCTGCAAACACTCTGTAAAGAGATCAGTTTTGCTTAATTTTGTTTCACTGTAGTGATCTGACTAGATGTATAGCTTTTCTATAGTGAAATTAGAAGGAATAATTTAATCTAATCAGTAATATCTAAAAATGGGAAATGTTAACAGCATAATTTACTTCCTTTATATTGTAATTTAGGCTGACACATTAAATCTTCACTTTTCAGAAAAACAATTAAATTGTTGCTAGAAATTAAATATTACTGACAATTGAAGATGCATTTTTTGTTTGTTTAATGCATCTGGAAATACCATTCCCATCTCCAACAAAAATAATCCAAGGTAAAATATTATAAAAATAAGAACAAACTAAAAAGTATCATTCTTCAGTGCTAAACAAAAAGGTGATTTATGTAAGTAATAAGCAAATTCCAGAGTATGGATATATAGATATATTTTAAAATCCTCTAAAAATGCTTTAAGTTGTAGTCTGCAGGCCAAATGATTAAACTCTCTCTGGGTTCATTGGCTGCAGAGCTATATCCCTCATTTTAGCTGTGGGCTGTTTTGAGTTGAATGCAAACTGCTTTTATATTTGTTATTAAAGGCAGTTCACATTTTACACCACCTTGTGTGTATAGAATGCAGGCCACTACATGCTACTTAGGAAAGTATTAAGGTTGAATTAAAAATGGGAAGAATAAAAAGCCTTCAGGAATAAGTACATTTCTTTCCATACATTGTAACAAACAGTTATACAGGCAACTTTCCTAAAACTGATGTTTTAGGAAATACTAAGTGATAATTCATGTCACAAACAAAAATGTGTTACAAAGCTCCTTTTTGGTTGTTGAAACAGCAATATCTCAAATTGGGTATAAAATGGTATTCCAACAGCCTCTATATGTTTTTATGGTGAATTGTAAATACATCAACTCACATATGAAAAAATATATAAACTCGTATGTTAAAAATTAAACCTGTGAAAATGACTAAATAAAATTATAAATAAACTCAGAAGTTGTAAGGGAGGTTGTCAGAGCCTGATTCACCTTAAGCAAAATAAGAGTTTTAGCATTAGCTTCTCTTAACAGCTACCAGGGCAAGATTTGAGAATAATTCCCTAATAGCACTTAAAAAAGGAAAAGTCAGCAGAGAGCATCAAATAGGTTTTGAATCTAAATAGTCTTGAAAGGAAAGGGGAAAATAAAAAAACCCAACTTTGTCCCGAATTGCTAGTTTTGATAATAAAATTCTCTAAAATGCTTTAATTAAACAGACACCTTATAATAAGATGGGCACGTTCAATATTCTTTAGTTGGGTTGAGGCAGTATTATTTAAGAGGATACGAGGAATTCCAGTTCTTAAAGGGTCATACCCCAAATTCAGCTGTCTCCAATTCTGTCCCCAATCTGGCCATCTGCCAGAGAATGTCACACTTTGAAAGACAAATTAAGAACAGTCTCTACATACTCCTTACACTCAAGCTCCTGGCTTCAGAGTAAAAACTCTTCGGAGCTTTAAACTTGGTCAGTTTTAGCAGGTCAATAAGAGGACGGGAGGGAGGAGAAGGAGATGTAAAGCTGTCTTGAGCCTCCCCTCTCTGTAGGTCTAATGATGCTTGGTCCACCAAACAATCGCAACAATAAACTGCAGTGTGTCCTGGGGTCCCCTCTGAAAGAATAAAACTGGAAGCCTGTCTGTCACACTGAATGCAGAACCAGAAGCCCGCACTGCAGGGTTCGATGCCTTGTGCCTGGCTGTATTCACAGACAAGGCAGACAGATGTGTGGCCTTTGACAAAGCCAAGAGATGGGCATTTCAAAAATAAAATCATCTCCCAATTACAGGGAGCCTTCCTCCCTGGGATCCCAAAGCACTCTATCAACCTAAATTGGAATCCTGTCTACCAAGCAACCCTCCGTGCAGCCACTTCAGTATAAATTGGATCAAATGCTCTCAGATTAATTCCTGGAAACTTATATTCATCTTTGTATATCTTTATTACAAAACTAGCCACAAGACTGCTCTACAATTTTCATTACCAGAACAGCTTTTGGAGCTGGCTTACGCCATGGTTTATCCCTCCGTGACCCCAAACCATCTTGCTAGCCCCATTATTGTATATTCATACAACACACCTGAGCCCAAGATAATAAGAGTTATGGTGAATGGGGGAGTGCATTATATTGCATTTTATGCGCAGCTATCCTGCAAGGATATTTAACCTGCTGCAGGCATCCCCAGAAGTCCATGCCTCCCTGCCATGCTCTGACTTGCACCTTAACACTAAAGGCCCAAATAACCCTCCCTAGTTTGAAGGGAAGGGATACTTTGACTTCTCAGTGATGCTTGGGTCACATTTCTCCCTGGCTGCCCTGGGTAAGGGGAACCAGGCCCTGCACAAACAGAAGCCATAGCACAGAAGACCCTTGGCCCTTCACAGAAAAAAAAGCAGGACTTTTATGTGCAGAAGGAATATGCAACTTTCATCTGCACAGAATAGAATGTGGAAGTGAGGGTGGTCCATGATTTTAGCTGTAGCTATATATGATTAAATATGTTTGTTTTGGTCAAGTCTGTTATAGTTCTCAGAATGCTGCCTGCAAGTGCCAGGTATCAAATGAGATGAACTTTATGATGATTATTATAATCTAAATATTAAAGTATATTTATCTATATTAATAATAGAGATATTACAGATAACTATGGTATTTCTAATTATTATGTTAGAATTATTGTTGTTCTTGTTGTTAGGTGCCGTCGAGTCGGTATCCGACTCATAGCGACCCTCATAGGGTTTTCAATGGCTGACTGTTTCGGGATTGCCTTGGGAGTAGATTGCCAGGCCCTTCTCCCATTTTTGTGGTGCTGGGAATTGAACTCAAGACCTCAGAGACAGCAGCGCAGCACTCTACCAACTGAGCCAAATCCCAGCCCATGTTAGAATTAGTGGCTTATTTTCTACCAGTTTGGTTGTTTCTCTCTCTAAAAATACTCACACACACACATATATACATATATAATATATAATAAATACACACATACATAGCATTATAGAAATATAAAATGATAATTATATAATATGTACCTAACAACATATAATATATATATATATTTCCATGTAGCTTGGTATCCCCTCTCTCTCACTACAGTTATATTCTCCAGTCAAGCAATACCTACAGTAGCTCTCCAGCCTCCTTGTCTGTCAGCGTCCCTCCCTCTCTTCCTTCTCCTTTTCCCCATCTTCTCTCTTTTCTTTTGAAATAATGCCAGCTTGTTTCTTAAAACAAGAAGAATAACCTAGAAGAATAATCTATTATTCATATATTCCATGGAAACCTGAAAATTTCTGTTTTCTTACCCTTTTCCATTAAGTGTGATGCTACAGTATGATAAGACTTATTTCTTATATCCATGCAAAATAGAAATACTCTCATTATTTTATGGACATATTTTGCTCCCTCTTTAAAAAATTCACCTCTTTGTTTCCCATTGTTCAATGAAATAATATAAAATGCCATATAAAGAGGTGACTATATCTTCCTTGTTCTTTGAGTCTGCACCCTCTCAAAGTGTGGGCTGGGCATCTGGGAAACTGGCAGGTATGTAGAACCTGGGGCCCCATCAGAAACCTACTGAATCAAAAACTTCTTGTCAACAAAATCTCAGGTCATTTGTATGCATTTTAAAGTTTGGAAGTCCTAGGTTAGAGAGAAGTTTAATTAGATACTTCTGGACCCTACTTCAGACCTATGAAATAAAACTCTTAGAGATCTGAAACTAGGAACCTACCTGCATGTTTTTATATTTTTTGGTGTTGGGATACTAGCCAGGTGAAGACCTCCTTGGTAAGGGCTGGGCTCTGTGACTTCGACTATACCACTGGCAATGGTTCAGGGGAGTCCTTGTACAGGGCTTTTCCTCCTGACATCCCTCTGCTTGAATCTTTGCAGTGGGTCTATATCACCTGTGCTTTCTGAATGTCAGGCTGAGGTTCAAAGTCCTCCATCAAGAGGCTTCTGCCATAAATTGCCTTTCAGCTCTTTTAACCACATCATCCTCCTACTTCAACTAAGCCAGAACAATTACCAATTGCCCCGATCCTGATTACCTCCTGTCACCGAAGAGGGTCACCACTGCATTTTGATAGACCATCTCTCAGAGTGCCTCTGAAGTCCTGCAGCCCTGTGGGTCTTCCTCACTGACCACATCCTACTTAACACTCTCCTTTGTCCTACTACCTTCCATTTTTATGTTTTTTGTTTATTGGTTTGTTTGCTCTTCAGTATTGAGGAGTTGAAACCAGGGCCTTACACATGCTAGGCAAGTGCTCTACCACTGAGCACACTTAGCCTCTCCACACCTCAATTTATTTATTTTCTTTTTTAGATGGGGTCTCATTAAGTTGCACAGGCTGCCTCTGACCTCAAACCTGTGATCCTCCTGTCTCCACCTCCCAAGTCACTGGGATTATAGGCATATGTCATGGCATCTGGCCATCTTTATGCATTTACTTTTAAAGGTGTCAAGTTGTACTTATAGACACACATCTTTAAATTGTCCCTATGTAGTTCTGTGTGTATCATTATTTATAAAAACTAAGGTATGTGTGTCTGTCAGCTTGTTGTGCTATGGGGCCTTGCACATTGCTATGATGCTGAAAGCTATGCTACTGGTATTTCAGATACTAGCAGGGCTACCCATAGTGAACAGGTTTCAGCTGAGCTTCCAGACTAAGGTAGAATAGGGAGAAAAACCTGGTAGCCCACTCCTGAAACAATTAGCTACTGAAAATTCTATAAATAGCTGAGAAGCACTTTCAAATATAGTGCTGGAACATGAGCCCCCCAGATTGGGCATTCAAGAAATGACTGGGGAAGAGTTGCCTCCTCAAAATGGAGTCGATCTTAATGACGAGAATGGAGTAAAGCCTCTGGGACCTCCTTTTGCTTATGTGGTATGATTCAACATGGGAAGAAACACGTAGCTACAACAATGGGCTCAAACATAAAAAGATCATGTGCTGGATAGTGCTTCATTCTGCTGTACTTAGGGTCACGATGAGTCAGACCTGAGTCAACAGCATCTAACAAGAAGCTATAGCCCAATACCATTTTACTTCTAACAGATTCACCTTTCTCATATTCGAAGTCACTGTGACCTATTATGATATTCTACCCATCCCACCACAAATAATGTGTTGACCAATCTTCAGGATCTCTTTCATGGTACAAGTGAAAGGGGAATAGAATTTCAAAAAGATATCCATGTTTCCAGCTAATCTGTCCCCAAAGAAACCTAGGTGAAGTGACATATTCCCAGAAGTATTTAAAAACCAAGGGTTCATTTGCAGAAGCTGCATATGGGGCTGCTGGCTAAGCCCTTTAGCAATCTCCCTGCTCTGGGCACACAGTGATTAGTTGTCCATTTTATTGTTTCTTCTGTATGCTGATTGGTTTTGATTCATTACACAATACAGAGTCCATGAGAATAAGTCATTTTTCAAGTTCACAGGTGCACAATGAAATTAGATTAAAGTTTTGTAAATTTGCAGGTGGAAAAAACACCCACATGGGACCAATAGAAGAGCGCTTGAGTTAGAGAAATACAGAGGACAACATATTGAAACTCTCCTGGTGTGGGGATATGGCTATTTCCCACTCACATGGAAGAGTTTTCTAGAGAGAAATCTGTGCTCCTCCCTCTCCCAGCCCTATTCATGCCAGTTTCCCCCTTGAGCTTTTCTTGTCTTGCCCTTTCTCTGGACGAGGGCTGGACTCTGGGTCTTGTCACACTTCACTCATGCTGTGGGGCTCTTGGGTTCAGTAAGCACAGCACCATGTGACCCAGGGCCAAGTAAGTATATCTCACTAGAGATGCTGCATGCCACTCAATTCCTCTAAGCCTTGACCAGTTCAGACCTCAATGATTATGTTCCTCTCCTGTACCCATGATAGAATATGGCAGGCTTTACCATGGGACATGTGCACACAAAACATATTTTCAGGATGAATGGAAGCCAAGTTCCTTCTTCCTTCCTTATCCATTTCCTTCTGTCTTTCTCTTTTGTGTCTTTTTATTTCCACCTAATATTTTTCTTGACCACGTCCCTCAATTTTTCTAATTCTTTTTTCCTGACACAAGAACATGCCCATCAAATGATCACAACACTCATTAAGAAGAAAATACTCCACAGCACTATTTTGCTTTACCTTTGTTAAAAAAACAATCCCTATTTGAGCAGTGACACTCAGGACTCTGTAATCTGTACATACAATTTAATCTTTAAAGAATCAGCAGGGCCCACATCAATCAAGAGCCTTCATCAACTTGTAAAAACAATATTTTGATTCAATCAGATTCAAAGCACTGAAATTCTCAGCTAATTAATGCAAGGTCACTCAAGGGCTGCACAATGGTGGCTGAAACAGTGGTCAAATATTTACTCTTGGCATACACACAGGTTTGCATCACCAGAGGACCCGAGTGATGGTCAAGAATAGATAACACACCTATGGCTGCAGCAGGTTTCATCTGGCTCAAGTATTTGGATAAATATTACAAAAGGAAGAAAGGAGAGAAATGTGATTCCTCTATCATCATATACACACATGGAAGTAAAAGTCTGTTGAAAGGGAATAGACAGGGACCAGCCAAAACCTTACAGATGATTCTCAATTCTAAATGCCCCAAGAAAAGAGGTATTCTGTACAGTCTTTCCTGTAACACTCAGAATAAAGGACAGGATTAAAATTTTATGTCAGGCAACCCACAAGATCTTTTTGTTAGTCCTAGATTTTAACAAATTTGCTTTGCTTTGCACATTAAAGACATTTTGAGATTCAGTGCATTTGCGGGCTAAGGGGCAGAGGAACGTTTGCAAAATCACACTGTATGTGGTTGCTGAACATGTTAATACTTTATATACAAAAACACACATGATTTACTTATGCAAATGTGGAAAGGGAAAACATCAGGATGCCTCATTACTGATAAAAATAATAATCTTTTTTTCTTGAAACACAAGAGATTCAGAGGTAATCTGAGAGGATGTCCATCTAGAAATTATATACTAAACTTTTCTTTCTTCTTTCCTTAATTTTGACATTTGTAAACCCTTCAAGAGTCATACACTATAATTCTGGGGCTGGGGTTTAGCTCAGTTGGTAGAGCACTTTCTTTGCACTCTCTGACGACCCTGGTTTGATCTCTAGCACTGCAAAAATGGAAGAAGGATGTGGCAATCCACTCCCCAAGCAATCCCAAAACAATCAATCATTGGAAACCCTATGAGGGTTGCTATAAGTGGGACCTAACAATAACAGTCATTCTAATTGTGGTATCCTACAGAGTTTTGCAAGTTGGGGGACATTGACTAAGGAATAAATGAGAATCTCTCCATAATATTCCTTACAACTGCATGTGAATCTACAATTTTCTCAAAATAAAACACTGAACTTAAAAAACATATACTTTATAGTTATAGAATAGGCATAGAGTTGGGAAGGCCTTTGCTTATGTTGTTAATCACCTCTATTCATATGCTTGCCTCCCTCCCATCCCTTTGTAACCTCCCCAAAAAATCTACAAAAAGCAAACATGAGGAAACATCTGCCAACAAGTCTTGTTTTAAGATTGGAGCACTGGATTAAAATCTGGTTTTATAGGTTAGGCATTTATTTTCAAAAGGGAAAGTCTTTTTAAAAATCTAAAATTTTAGCTGGGCGTGGTGGCACACGTCTGTAATCCCAGCGGTTTGGGAGGTGGAGCCAGGAGGATTGCAAGTTCGAGACTAGAGGAAGTCTATGTAACTTTGCGAGACCCTGTCTCAGGAAGTAAGGGAAAAAAATAAAAGGGCTGGGGGTGCAGCTCAGTGGTCCAGCACTTGCAAAGCATGCAGGCGTGAGGCCCTGGGATCAACCCCCAGTACCACAAAAAAAAATAATAATAAATCTAAAATTTTAAAGAAGAATTTATCATTTAAATGATGGCCAGGCATGGTCTTCTTTATGTCCTTTATATTTTTATAATTATTTCCCTATCAACTTTAATAATTGTGTGAAGATTAGCAAAATCATTTGAAGTGAGGAAATATGGTGGTTACAAATATGTTCCAGGTCAAATATTAAACCTACTCCAAATTAAGCTTATGTAGGTCATTTTAATAATTCTTGACAGTACAGTAGTCCCCTCTAATCCATGGTTTTGCTTTGTGAAATTCTAATTACATATGGTCAACCATAGTTGGAGGATATTAAGTGGAATTTCCAAAAATAAACAACTCAAAAGTTTTAAATTGCAGTGTTCTGAATAGTGTGATGAAATCTTGTGCATTCCACCGGGGATGTCAATCATTCCTTTGTATGTACTATCCTTCTGTTAGTTGCTTAGTAGCCATTTGGGTTGAGATTAATTGTTTATCATATTACAATGCTTGTGTTCAAGTCACCTTTATTTTACTTAATAATAGCTCCAAAGTATAAGAGTAGTGATGCTGACAATTTTACTGAAGTATATTATTATAATTGTTCTGTTTTATTATTGGTCAGTCATTTTTGTTAATCTCTGACTATGCCTGAATTATAAACTAAACTTTATCATATTGTTGTTAGGTGCCCTTGAGTCATGTCTTACTCATAGCGGCCCTTATAGGATTTTCAATGGCTGTTTGTTTTGGGATTGCCTCGAGAGTGGATTGGCACATCCTTCTCCCATTTTTGCAGTGCTGGGAATCGAACACAAGACCTCAGAGGCTGCAGAGTGGCCCTCTACCAACTAAATCCTAGTCCCAAACTTTATCATAGGTATGTATATATACAGAAAAACGGTGTGTGTATGTATGTGTGTATGTGCGCATGTACGTACACACACACAGAGCTGAAGATAGTACTGAACATAAGGGGTTCTTAGAATGAATGTATCTCCTGAAGATGCAGATCATAAACTTCCTCATGGCTGAGCCTTCTGATTGACATCAATCATGGGGGCCAAACTGATTGTTAAGCAATCAACATTGATCACTGTGATAGACTAAATGAATGTTGTGGCTTTACTCTAGCTCAGCATTTCACAAATATAACAAAGCTTAGATTCATAGGATGCTGCCAAGATTATTTTTTTCCCAACACTCAAACTGGTCTACCTGGGGCTACTTGATAAAACATCTGGACTGAATTAAATAGGCACTTCTGTCAGACAACTGATGTGATTGATTTTTTCCCAGTTTATTAACTGATTATTTTGATTTTCTATACACATTTAAAAGGCTTACAAAATCACAGACTCACAGAATTTTATTGCCAAAATGGTCCTTAGAAATCGGACAGTCCAGATTTTTTTCCAAAGTTTCACAAGTGTTATATGAAAAGAATCAAGCGGAAGGGCATTTACATTAAATATGTTCAGTAAACACTAACCTAAAGAGGTTCAATTATTTGACTGCCTCCTTGTTTGCTACAGAAGTTCAAATGCTGACATGCATTAGGATTCTAAAAGAAAGGAATATAATGTAATAAGTTCATTCAAGCTTACATTCAACACTGATTCCTTCCTCCTTCCCCCAGATCAGAATTCCAATTAACAAGTTTGGAAACACTATGAAGTAATATAGTCTTTATTGATAAAGAAACAGATCTTCAAACAAATGATTCATTTAAAATATCTCCCTTTAAATTCTCACTCTAGTCCTTTGAACTGAACCAAAATACTTTAATTTTGATGGTGTAAATTTTCAAACACATTCAAAAGTAGAGAAATCAGAAAACCTCCATATTCCCATTACCCACATTTGATAACTCTCTAGATTTTGCCTTAACTATCCCTTTTTCTTGGCTGGGATTTAGCTCAGTTGGTAGAGCGCTGTGCTGCAGTCTCTGAGGTCCTGAGTTTGATTCCCAGCACTGCAAAAATGGGAGAAGGGCCTGGCAATCTACTCCCAAGGCAATCCCGAAACAGTCAGCCATTGAAAACCCTATGAGGGTCACTATGAGTCGGATACCAACTCGATAGCACCCAACAACAAATCCCTTTTTCTATTACATATTCTATATAATATTTAAATGTATACAAATAATATATAAATTATTTTCCTTGGACAATGTATTAAAAACTTACATGTTGCAGGATTATATGAAAACATCTTATGCCGGCGTGGTGGTGCATGTCTATAATGCCAGCATCTCAGGAGGCAGAGGCAGGAGGATCGCAAGTTTGAGACCAGAGGCAGTTTGCACAACTTAGTGAGACCCTGTCTCAAAAAGTAAACAAATGGGCTGGGGGTGCAGCTCAGTGGTTCAGTGCTTGCAAAGCATGCAAGCACAAGCCCTGGGTTCAACCCCCAGTACCACAAAAAGAAAAAAAAAAGAAAGAAAAAAAGAAAGATCTTGTCTTGAGTATTGTTGTTGTTGTTGTAAGGTGCCATAGAGTCAGGTCCAACTCACAATGACCCTACACACAACAGAATGAAACACTACCTGAAACCATGCCATGCCTGGCACTACATGAGTGCTTCTTTGCTATTCATAGTGTTTTCAATGACTGATTGTTTCAGGGGTGGGCTGCCAGGTCCTTCTCCCAAGCCTACAGTGCCTGATCTTCCCAGGCAATTTCCCATCCAAGGACTAACCAGGCTCAACCCTGCCTAGCTTCTGAGATTAGATGGGATCAGACACCAGGGTGGTATGGCTATAAGCATCTTTAGCATTATGAAGTACTAATTATTTCATTTGGGGTCTTTAATAGTGCCTGGGGGGAAGGAGATGGCAATCCACTCTCAAAGCAATTCTGAGTCCATCAAAAACTCTGTGAGGGTTGCTGTGAGTCCAACCCAACTTGGTAGCACCTAACAACAACAACCTGGGCTAGGGTTTAGCTCAGTTTTTAGAGTGCCATGCTGCATTCTGTGAGGACATGGTTTGATTCCCTGCACCACAAAAATGGGAGAGGGATGTGTCAATCCACTCCTGAAGCAATCCTAAAACAATCAGCCACTGAAAACCCTATGAGGGCCACTATAAGTTGGGCACAACTTGAGGGCACCTAACAAAAACCACCTAATTTTAAAATTTCTTTCCTGTGTTAGGCAAAATTCCTCTGTATAAAAGAACTGTCCCTTATTAACTGGGACTATTTAGATGCCCAGAAATACAATTCATGGGAGAAACACAGGAGAAATGATTACTTCTTTCTTTCCTTTAAGTTGCCAATTTTCAGAGTAAGACATTAATCCAATTATATCCACCTGACTCTATAGCACCTAACAACAACAACAACCACCACCAGTGATGGTAGTTGATTTGGTTTTCTCTCTCTCCATCTCTCACTCTGTCTGTTTCTCTTGTATGCATGTGTGTAGACCCAATATGTTTTAGTGAATTTCATTCCTTACATTTTTAATGCTCACAGTGTTCTACTTATTGTCAATGGGAGCCCATTTCTGTTAATTTTCTATCCTTTTGACATGATACCTTAATCTTTGACAGTTTCTTTACTTTCTGATACAACAAAAGTATCTTGTTATTACCTTATATACTTCTGGCCACAGGCTAGAACAAGCCACTACTGTAAGAAAACTTAGTTTCTTTTACTGAGGAACATATGATCTCATATTTAGAGATCACAATCTAGACACTTAAGTGCGCACATTGTTTTGGCATTACCATTACTTGTTCAGTAGACAAATCTAAATTCTTATTGTTGTCTAAAGAAAAAATTTCTCAATTTCTCGATCTTTTCAATTATTAAAATTTTCTCAATTATATAATAGCCAGAGTATATTTTTAAGAAGAGGAATTTACATATTGTGTTTTAGGCACAAGCCCACCAACACAGAAAAAACTGGTATCATTATTGAAGAAGTGATTCCCTTTGTTTATGTACAAGTTTTCATATGAAATCTATTAATTTCTCTGAAAGTCCTACTTCAACCACAGCAGTTGGGAAACAAGCTTAATACGTTCTATACATAGTGACTGTATAAGTAACATAGTTTTCTGATTCATGTATTCACATCTGAAATCAGATTTATTTACAGGAATAAAAAACATTTCTTTTACATAAGTGAACCATTTTTACTTTCAAACAGGTCCCAAGGATCAAGCTGGAAATGTTTAACAGTTATATTTTAAAGTATTGCATTTAAATAGTTATTAATTTTAGTATAAAAAATAAAGGGCTAATGTTTACACCGCCATCCATATCACTAATCAATCGCAAAGCTTAGCACAAATTTTCCATTCAAAACAGTGGGCTTGATGGCATCTAACAACCACAACAAACTTTCTCTTCCTTTCAAGTCCCCACTGAAGTAACTGAAACATTGAGTTTTCAAAAGAACAATAACAAAATTATTCAGTGAAACCAGTGTAGATCTAAACAGTGACTAAAAAATCCTGGAATATAGACAGCAAATGCAGTCACAGATTGGTAGAGAAATCAGAGTAAGAACAACTGTAGCACAAAACCCGAGAAACAAGAATATCCTTACTAAATGAGTTCTAAAGAAGCTGTAAACACCCACTTAGCATAAAGATGGGACATATCAAGTGGGGGCACTCATGAATATGTTATACACTTTGTTGTTGTTCTTGTTAGGTGCCATCGAGTTGAGTCTGACTCATAATGACCCTATGTACAGCAGATCAAAACACTTCCCAATTCTGTGCCAGGTACACGATCTTATTTATGTTTAAGCCCATTGTTGCAGACACTGTGTCAATCCATCTGGTGGAGGGTTTTCTTCTTTTGCGTTGACCTGCCACTCTTCCAAACATGATGTCTTTCTCTAGGGATTGGTCCTTCCTGACTAAATGTCCAAAATATGTAAGACACAGTGTAGCCATTCTTGCTTCCAAGGAACACTCTGGTTGCACTTCTTCTAGGACAGATCTATTGGTTCTTGTGGCAGTCCATGGCATATGCAATAATCGTCTCCAGCATCATGATTCAAAACCATCAATTCTTTTCCTGTCTCCCTTGTTCAATGTCCAGCTTTCACAACCATATGATACAACCAAAAATACCATGGCATGAGTCAGACGCACCTTTGTCTTTAATGTGACATCTTTACTTTTCAATACTCTAAAGAGATCTTTTGCCACAGCTTTTCCTAGAGCAATGTGTCTTTTGATTTCTTGACTGCTGCTTCCATGGGTGTTGCTTATAGAGCCAAGCAAAGCAAAGTCTTGGACAACCCCAATCTCTTCTCCATTTATTGTGACGTTGCGTACTGACTCAGTCATAAGGATTTTTGTTTTGTTGATGTCTAGTCACAACCCATATTGAAGGCTATGATCTTTGATCTTCACCAGTAATGTTTTAAATCCTCTTCACTTTCAGCAAACAGAGTTGTGTCATCTGCATAACGCAGGTTGTTAATGAGTCTTCCTCCAATCCTGATGTTGCATTTTTCCTCATGAAGTCCAGCTTCCCTGATTATTTGCTCAGCACATAAATTGAAGAGACATGGTAAAAGTATACAGCCCTGACACACACCTTTCTCAACTTTAAACCAGGCAGTGTTTCCTTGTTCTATCCCAACAACTGCCTCCTGGTTCACATACAGATTCCTCATAAGTACAATTAGGTGCTCTGGTATTCCCATTTTCCAAAGTGTTATCTGTAATTTGTTATGATCCACACAGTCAAATGCCTTTGCATAGTCAATAAAACATGTTGTTGTTGTTAGGTGCCA
>VMDO01010792.1:20583-70022 GCA_007922755.1 Pedetes capensis
GAAACACTATTGTCAGTGCTTCTCTGCTGTTCATTGGGTTTTCAATGGCAGATTGATTTTTGGGAGGGGGTTGCCAGGTCCTTCTCCCAAGCCTACAGCTTCTGGTGTTCCCAGGCGGTCTCCCATCCAGGTACTAACCAGGCCCGACCCTGCTTAGCTTCCGAGATCTGACGGGATCGGATGCCACAGGGCTATGGCTGCAGGCCAATAAAACATAGATAGACATCTTTCTGATATTCTCTGCTTTCAGCTAATATCCACCTGACATCAGCAATGATGTCCCTGGTTTCTTGCCCTCTTCTGAATCCTGCTTGATTTTCCAGTAATTCCCTGTCTATATACTGCTGCAATGGCTTTTTTTGAATGATCTTTAGTAAAATTTTGCTTGTGCGTGATATTAATGATATTGTCCGATACTTTGCACATTCAGTTGGATCCCCTTTTTTGGAAATAGGCACAAATATGGATCTCTTCCAGTCAGTTGGCCAGGTGGCTGTTCTCCAAATCTGTTGGCATAAACATGTTAACACCTCCAGTGCTGCATCTGTTTGTTGAAACATCTCTATTGGCAACCCATCAATTCCTGGAGCCTTGTGTTTTGCCAGTTCTTTCAAGGCGGCTTCCACTTCATCTTTCAATACCATTGGTTCCTCTTCATATGCAACCTCTTGGAATGGTTGGTCATCTACCAATTTTTTCTTGTATAATGACTCTGTGCATTTTTCCCATCTTCTTTTGATGTTTCCTGCATCATTTAATATTTTCCCTGTAGAATCTTTCACTACTGCCACTTGAGGCTTGATTTTTTCTTCACTTCCTTAAGCTTGAGAAACACAGAGCATGTTCTTCCCTTTTGGTTTTCTGCCTCCAGCTCCTTGCACATGTCATTGTAATATTTGTTTTTGTCTTCTTGAGCTGCCTTCTGAAATCTTCTGTTTAGTTCCTTAACTTCATCATGTCTTCCTTTTACTTTAGCTGCTGGATGTTCAAGGGCAAGGTCCAGCATCTCTTCTGACATGTAATTTGGTCTTTTCTTTTTTTCTTGTCTTTTTATTAACCTTTTGCTTTCTTCTCGAATGATATCTTTTATGTCATGCCACAACTTGTCTGGTCTCCTATCACTTTTATCTAATGCATTAAACCTATTCTTGAGGTGGTCTTGAACTCAGGTGGGATATGCTCAAGGTCATATCTTGGCTCTCAAAAACTTGTTCTAATTTTCTTCAGCTTCAGGTTGAACTTGCATATGAGAAGTTGATGGTCTGATCCACAATTAGCACCTGGTCTTGTTTTGACATTTAATGTAGAGTTTTTCCATCATCTCTTTCCACATATATAGTCAATTTGATTCCTGTATGTTCCATCTGGTGATGTCCATGTGTATAATTGTTGTTTATGTTGTTGAAAAAATATATTTGCAATGAAAAAGTCATTGGTTTGACAAAATTCTATCATATGATCTTCCGCATCATTTCTGTCACCAAGACCATATTTTCCAATTACAGAACCTTCTTGTTTCTAACCTTTGCGTTCCATTCACCAGTAATTATGAGTACATGCGATTGCATGTTTGATCTATTTCAGATTGCAGAAGCTGGTGGAAATCTTCCCTTTCTTCATTTGTGGCCTTAGTGGTGGGTGCATAAATTTGAATAATAGTCATATTAACTGGCCTTCCTTGTAGGAGTATGGATATTATTCTATCACTGACAACACTGTATTTCAGAACAGATCTTGAGATGTCTTTTTTAATGATGAACGCAACCCCACTTCTCTTTAGTTTGTCATTCCCAGCACAGTAGACCATATGATTATCTGACTCAAAGTGGCCCATGACAGTCCATTTTAGCTCACTGATGCCTAGGATATCAATGTTTATGCACTCCATTTCTCTTTTAACAATTTCTAATTTTCCTAGGTTCATACTACATACATTCCATGTTCCAATTATTAATGGATGCTTACAGTTGTTTCTCCTCATTTTGAATCATGCCACAACAGCAGATGGAGGTCCCTGAGGCTTTACTCCATTTCCATCATCAAGGTAGACTCTACTTTGTGGAGGCAACTCTTCCCCAGTAGTCTTTTGAGTGCCTTCCAACCTAGGGGGCTCATTTTCTGGCATTATATCTGACAGTGTTTCTTTGCTATCCATAGGGTTTTCAATGGCTAGTTGTTTTGGGAGTGGTTTGCCTGTGCCTGTTCCCTAGTTATACACTTTAGCTTTTCTTTATTCTCTATGAGGTTGTGTTTAACTGTCAAAACTCAAAGAACTGACATATTCACTCCCACAAAATTCCAAATGGACACGTATCTCACTTGTATAATAAACTTTCAATCTCCTTCACCACTAATAAAGGAATATAGGAACTATTTGTTATCCAAATTTCCCATATTAACCCAACTCTTGCCTGGGAGTGATGTTATGTGACACATAGCAGGACAGCTTAAGTGGTTATATAAAATCCACATGTTCAGGTTCGGGAATTTCTTCCAGGTATGAACAACTTTGTGAAGCTCAAGTCAGTATTATACTGCCTTATTTTAAGTAACTTGTAGCATTTGATTAATCCAAATACAAAAGGGTATGTGATTCATTTCTAGAACCTTGCAATAAACTTAGGATGTAAAAGAATTACAACTCCAGGATTATGGGAAGTGAGTACAAACCACACCTTTCCTACAAGGACCCTGCCATAACCTTAGAAAATACTTTGGACACTGAGGGGCAATTGCACTAGGGGAAAAGTCAGTAAAACAGTCGTCTTTGAGGTAGTCATCTAGGGACCCAGGCTGACAGTGGCCTCTAAGAGAGTTACCACAGGAGTCATCTCTACTCCAGCAAGTCAGAAGAAGAAAAAAAGTATGAAGGCATATGCTGAGGAGGTTATCACAGGCCACATTCCATTCTCTAGTACTTATTTACATGTCTATGCCTAACTGCAAGGAAGGCTAGGAAGCATAATTTAGGTATCTTCCTAGGAAGAAGAGAACTAGGATTTTAATGAGCAAGTGGCAATCTCTGCCACTTCAGCATTCTGTGAAATAAAATGGCATGAAGCCCTCATCTTTCTGTAGTCTAAGTCCATTACTGCTTTTCTGCCTGCTGTTCAGATTTCAGAATTTTGTCAACATCTACCTTCTTTTCCTGTTTATTTCACTAGTCTCTTTTTTCTTGTGGGTTTAGACCTTTCTTATTTGTTTACTGTCATTTTAATAAAATTTTGGTTGGGAGCAGAGATAAATGTACACCTGTGTTGTCATTTAAAACATGTAGGCATAATAAAATGATCAAAGAAAAACAACAAAACAAAACAACAAAAAACTTTGGAAAATCTCAACATGTCCTGGTTATAGCAGGGATAATCAGAGACTTTCTTTCTTTCCTTTTTCTTCTTTCAGTACTATAAGTTGAACCCAGGGCTTTGTGCATACTAGGCAAGTGCTCTTCCACTGCACTGTACTTTGGCCTTTTTAATTTTTTATTTTGAGACAGGATCTCACTCAGTCGTTTAGGCTGCCTCTGATATCGAACTCGCCATCCTGCTGCCTCTGCCTCCCAAATCTTTGGGATTACAGGTGTGTGCCATGGTGCCCCACTTCCTTTTTCTTTCATCAATTGCCATAATTGCACGTCTCTCTCTCTCCCAAAAGGCCAACCTTTGATAGGAAGTGATTGTTCCATTGTAACAAACTTAGAAAATCTGGATAAAACATTAAAGTTTTGAAAACTTACAAGTAAATTTACAAAAAGAAGAAAGGAAAGTTTTAATGCCAGGAAAACAGGAGAGTTGTCCAAATAAGCTGCTGTAGGGGATAGTGTAATAGGGACAGGGACATGTGTTTCAAATTTAGGACTCCAGTGGGTTGGATTTTAATGGCCTGGTAAAGACAGAAAATAAGATCCTATGTCCTGTGTGCTACAGAGTTAAAATAACCCTCATATAATTTGGGGTCCTCGGAGAGCTCATCCTTGGTGACAGCCAGCCTCTGAAAAAATTTTGTCATCTTCCATCAATGAGATAATAAACTTTATCTATTTTTATACCAGGAAAAAGTTGTACTTGTGCAGGAAGACCAAATCCCAGAAAATGATGTACTACAAAACATCCTTCTAGACAGACATGCTCCAATCCAGGCTACAAATACTCCACAAAAGATAAATTCACTATTAAAATATGCCATGAATAACAATCTACCTCAGAAGAGAATCAAAAAATCTCATTGAAAACATTACTAAGGACACCTAAAACTTCTACTAGGATCAGATTCTGATTGGATTCTGAGACTGTGACATGAATTCATATAAAATGATTAAAATAAGGAAGACTATAAGGTATAGGAAAAGAATAAATCACTATAAAAATGAATAGGCACTGGAAAACAAATTAAATTGTTTACAAATTTGAAAAATTAACTTTGACATTGAAATCTAAAAACTCAAAGAACAAGCTAAAGAGTAAGTAAGTTGACAATAAATGAAAGAGTTAGTGAACTGGAAGAAGGATCTGAATAACTTATTCAGAGGATAGTACAGATGGACAATAATATTGAAAATGCAAAAAGTACTTAAGAGAAGTTGGGTTTAGAATGCTATTATGCATCAAGAAAAAAGAGGTAGGGAGAGGAGAAGAAAAATGTAAAAAGAGAATATGAATGGAGTAAAGGATACATTTGAAACATTAAATAACGGAAATCAGATTTATAGAGCCTAATAAATTCTAAGGAAGAAAAATGACAGTAAACCTACATTTAAATATATCATAGTGAAACTTCATGATAGCAAAGAAAGAAAGTTTCTTAAAGCACATAGTTTACCTTGAAAGTAATAATACATTAGTAGCTGACTGCTAATCATCAAAAATGGAAGTGATAAGCCTGCAGAATGAAATCATTAGTGATTTTTAGATATGAAAATGGTGTGTGGTGTGTGATTGTAGTTTATAAAAAAGTCCTTATCTTCCCTCTCCTTCCCCTGCCCATGTGGTAGTACTTAGGGGTCGAAGCCAGGGCTTGCACATACTTTGCAAGTGCTCTACTACTGGGCTGCACTCCCAGCCCCCTTTTTAAATGTTTTGAGATACAGTCTTGCCAAATTACACAGGCTACTTCTGACCTCAAACTTGCACTCCTCCTGCCTCAGTTTCTCTAGTCATTGGGATTACAGACATGCACCATTGTGCCTGTCTAGGACATTCTTAACTTCTACAAATAAATTTAGATAATTGTAAATGAAAAGATATGTATGGATTTTTATTGTAATAATCTGAGGGAGTGGGTAGGAAGGACATAGAAGAAATAAGATATTATGAATTGATAATTACTAAAGCTCGATGGGGCTGGGATTTAGCTCAGTTGTTAGAGCACTGTTCTGCAGTCTCTAAGGTCCTGAGTTCAATTCCCAACACTGCAATAATGGGAGAAGGACCTGGCAATCCACTCTCAAGGCAATCCCGAAACAGTCAGCCATTGAAAACCCTATGAAGGTCACTATGAGTTGGATACCGACTCCGCAGCACCTAACAACAACAACAACAAAGCTCGATGATGGGTACATTAAAGTTCATTATACTATTTCCTGTACTTATATATAACATGAAAATTTCCAAAATATTATGTAAAAAATAAAAATAAGTAAATAAAGACAGTCACATTTCCTATTCTTTGTCGTTGTTGTTGTTAGGTGCCGTGGAGTCAGTATCTGACTCATAGGGTTTTCAATGGCTGACTGTTTTGGGATTGCCTTGGGAGTGGATTGCTAGGTCCTTCTCCCATTTTTGCAGTGCAAGGAATTGAACTCAGGACCTCAGAGACTGCAGAGCCCGCTCTACCAACTGAGCTAAATCCCAGCCCTTCCTATTCTTTAGAGATACAAAATAAGACACTTATGGAGCAAATGACATTCAAATTGGGATTATGCCCAAAGATAGTCTAAGGCCAGGGAAAACATGGATTGAAAGTATAAATAAAACAGGATTGACCAAATGTCAGTAGGTGTTGAAGATTAATAATGGGTACCTGAGGATTAACTTTATTATTCTTTCTACTTTTGCATGTGCTTGAAATTTTCCAGAGAAATATTTTTTTAAAAGAGTAAAGTAGAAAAAAAGGAAACAATAAAAGTAAGAATGGAAAAAATAGAACCTGAAAATAAATAGGCAGTGGAATGATTCAAAAAAATCTGCACTACCTAAATTGTGAAAAGATTAATAAAACCAATAAACCACTGAAAGAACTGATCAAGAAAAAGTGGAAAAGACTAGTAAAATGGTATTAATAATGAAAATGGAGAATACAGATGTTGAATATATGAAAAAATATGAACTTTATATCAATAAATATGACAATTTATTAAAACAGGACAAATTCCTCAAAAAACAAAACTTACTTACCAAAAATGGCACCCTCAAAATAAGAAAACCTAAATAAGGCTGGTTGTGGTGCATGCCTATAATCCCAGTGGCTAGGGAGGCAGAAGCAAGAGGATTGCAAGTTCGAGACCAGAGGCAGTCTGTGTAATTTAGTGAGACCCTGTCTCAAACAGTAAAAAAAATGGGCTGAGGGTGCAGCTCAGTGGTCCAGCACTTGCAGAGCATACAAACATGAGGCCCTGGGTTCAACCCTCAGTACAGAAAAAAACAAAACAAAAAACAAAAACACCTAAATATTTCCAGAAACATTTTAAAAACAATTGAATCAGTACTCAAAAATCTTCTCACTAAGAAAAAGCCTGCAACCATACTACCATAGCATTCGTCCCCCTCAGATCTCAGAAGCTGGGCAGAGTCCAGCTTGGTTAGTACTTGAATGGAAGACCACCTGGGAAAATTGGGTGCTGTATGCTTGGGAGAAAGACCTGGCAACCCACTCCCAAAAAACAATCAGCCATTGAAAACCTTATGAATATTAGAGAAGCACTGACATTAGTACCGGGGATGGCACAGTGTCGGATACAGTTTCATCTGTTATACATAGGGTCAGTATGAGTTGGTTTGGACTGTACGGCAAACCAATAAAAACAAGAAGAAGAAAATGAAGAGCTTCAACCACTTCACCCATGAGTTTTACCAAATAATTGGAGAACAAATCATTTTAATATGATATAAACTATTCTGAAATACAGAGAAAAGGGAAAAGTCCTCAGTATCATGAGATTTTAGCAAAAATGGATGCCAAACCCTGATAAGGACATTATGAGAAAGAAAAATAACAGAAAACATCATTTAAAAAAGATGTAAAATTCTTATAGTATCAAACCAAAACTAGTAGCATATAAAAATGATAAAGTGTATCATGATCAAGTATAATTTCTCCTCAAAACAAAAACTTTATTCAACATTAGAAAATTAATGATTGTAAGTCACCACAGTGACAGATTAAGGACAAAAATGGTATGATTAGCTCAACAGATACAAAAGAATTTAATGAAATTCAACATTTTTTCAATATAAAAACGTTTGGAAATTAGGAGTAGGATTAAATACCCTTCAGCTGATAAATAGCATTTGCTTATGGCAAACATCTCATTTATGGTAAAGTAATGAAAGCCTTCAATTTGAAACTGGTAGTAAGGAGGGGTGCCCACTCTCACGGCTCCCATTCAACATTACAGTAGAGGTCACACTCAGTGCAAGAAGATAAAAGATATCATGACTGATGAAGCCAAAACAAAACCATGCATGTAAGATTGCAAAGGTAGAAAATTAAAAAGAAATCTAAACAGAAATTATTAGGAGAGAGGCAGTGCTATGCTGAATCAATGTACAATAAATATATTCTATATAATTCAACTAAAATTTATTCAAATAAAATCAATTTATAAAGGTACCATTTAAAAATAGCATAAGCTGGGAATAGTGGCACTTGGTGGTAATCCCAGCTATTGGGGAGGCTGAGACAGGAGGATGGCAACTTTGAAGCTCGTTTGGGCTACATGGAAAGATACTATCTCAGAAAAAAACACAAACATACCAACATACACAAATGGAATTCATCTACAAATAAATTAAACATTTATTCAAATAATTTAAAAGGCCTAAATAAATAGAAAAGCATGCCACATTCATTGATAGGATGGCTCAATGGTAAAAACAATACAAAACCTCCCCAATGGATCTACAGGTTCTAGGTAGTCTTGATGAAAAAACTAATCCCAATTAATAGGATTTTATTTGTTAGTGGAAGTTTACAGAATTAAGATTGAGAGGAGATAGAACTTGCCTTCCCAGAATTTTTAAACAATCCTATCAACGAGAATGGAGTAATCATTAGTAGAAAGATTGGCCAATGGAACAGAACAGAGTCAAGAAGTACTGCAAGTAGAAAGCTCTAGATATGTGACAGAAGTAATAACATGACTTCTTAATAAATAGTGCTGGGGGCATAGGCTATCTATGTGACTAAAGATGAAACTGTACACTGTACTGAGACCATAAACAATTATTAATAACAAGAGGATAACAACAACAACAAACAAATGAAAAACTCAACAGAGTTATGGGAGAGCCCAAGAATGGGAGAAAATCTTTGTATCCTACCTATCTGACAGAGGACTAATTTCTAGAATATACAAAGAACTTAAGAAATCAAATACCAAGACAACAAATAACCCAATAAACAAGTGGGCAATGGAACTGAACAGACAGTTCTCAAATGAAGAAATACGAATGGCCAACAAACATATGAAAAAATGCTCAATATCTCCAGCCATTAGGGAAATGCAAATCAAAGCAACACTGAGATTCCATTTCACTCTAGTAAGAATGACCAAGATTAACAAACAAATAATAACAAATGCTGGCAAGAATGCAGAGAAAAGGGGACACTTTTACACCGCGGGTGAGACTGTAAATTAGTTCAACCACTTTGGAAATCAATATAGAGATACATTAGAACACTAAGAATAGAACTGCCACAGGACCCAGCTATACCATTTTTGGGAATATACCCAAAGGAAGATAAGTCATGATACCACAGGGACACCTACACTTCCATATTTAATGCAGCACTCTTTACAATCACAAGGATATGGAGTCAACCAAGATGTCCATCAACAGAGGAATAGATAAAAAAAATTGTGGTATATATAAATGATGGAATATTACTCAGTAATAAGGAAGAATGAAATTATTCTATTTGCAGTAAAATGGATGGAATTGGAGAACATCATCTTAAGTGAATGAATCCAGTCACAAAAATAGAAATACCATATGTTCTCACTCATATGCTAAATCTAACTTGGAGAAAAAAAACTATGCATATATAGATATATAAAAATGAACAAGCATATTTAAGAAGGGAAAACATAAGCAGAGTAGAAAGAATTGGGGAGGGGACTAGCAGGGAGGGAGTGGAAGTTTCAGAAGGGGGAAAGTGGAGGGAAAATAATGTAGAGAGGTAAAGAGAGAACATAATCTCAAAATATATGATGCAACTATATGAATACGTGGGAAAAAACAGAGTAAGGGAAAAATGAGAATATGACACATGATTTCATATGAGCTTTTTTACATATTAATCAAACGATTCTGTAAAATATGTAAATTGCCCGGCGCAGTGGCGCACACCTGTAATCCCAGTGGCTCGGGAGGCGGAGGCAGGAGGATCACAAGTTCGAGACCAGAGGCAGTCTGCGTAATTTAGCGAGACCCTGTCTCAAAAAGTAAGAAAAAGAAAATGGGCTGGGGGCACAGCTCAGTGGTCCAGCAATTGCAAAGCATGCAGGTGCGAGGCCCTGGGTTCAACCCCCAGTACCACAAAAAAAATAAATAAATAAATAAAATAAAATAAAAAAGGACTAATACAAATGTTCAGTACTTTTTTCCAGATATAAGATCAACTCAGAAAAATCAATGGCATTTCTCTACAAATAATAACAAACTAGAAAACAAACAGAAAACAAGATGCCATTCACAATAACAACCCAAACTAAAAAGTATCAAGTAACAAACCTAACACAAAAGGTAGAAGGTCCTAAGTAAACAAGAAGTAGTTTTAAGTTTTTATTAATGTATACAAAGCACAACTGAATGAGAAAGATATGTACCTTATTCAGAGATGTAAGAATTTAATATTGTAAATGTATCAACTGTCTTAAAATTAACCTGCAAATTTCCTAAATTTAATCAAAATTGTACCAGGACTTTAAAATGATATTAACAAAATTGGACTCAAATTTATATCAAAGTATAAATTGAACAGAAATGGGAAAGTACATATATACACACACACACATATATATATATATTCAGATACAGCACAAAAATAGACATAGGATAGAATTGGAATAGATGTGGTATGTTGCCAGAAGAGACAAATAGTCTAACAGAACAGGTGCATTGTTTACTAAATGGTTTTGAGACATTGGTTCACTGGATGGAGAAAAATTGGGTGGACCCTATTTTGTATTACATTTGAAAGTGACTTTCAGGGGGATGAAGACGTTTAGAATGAAAGGTAAAAATATAAGCTAAAATAAAAATGAGAAAAATTTGTGATGCTGGAAAGGAGTAAGAGAAAGAAATCAAAAGCGATAGTATCAATGAAGCTGACAAAATCAAGGATTTTTAGTAAATGAAAGCTGTTTTGTAATGTCTAAAAACAACACAGGTTTAATAGGAAGAACATACAATGAATAACACAATGTGAAAATGATAGGAAACCAGAAGGGAAGAAAATGGACAAAGCAATTCAAAGAGGTGAAGAATCTGAATGTTTATAAGCATATGAAAGTATAATAGTACTACTAATAGGTGAAGTGTATTTTAAAATGATAGCGGGATTGGCAAACATTAACACATAGAATAATATCAAGACCCCCACTGGTCTCCATCCCCAACCAGCACCCTGCCTTCTGCAGGGGACTTCTTCAGCTTCTATTGATTACCCTAACCTAACAGTCTTTAGACATGTCTCACAGAGGACCTTGGTGCCCTCTCTACCACCTGGCCTCCTATCTTAACTTTAGCATCACTCATTTTTAAAAGCTTTCCATGGTTAGGATAAGCATTTCTCATATACGTTCTCATGGCACCCATTATAATATATCTAATCATAACATTCAACTCTATTTCTGTCTTCTCTACTGGGCAGTAATCTTCTAGTAGCAGAGAACATCAATATAACTCACCATTCTATTTCTAGATCTTCTGTAGCTCTCAGTATGTAGCAGAAAACACACAAGTGTTGCACGAATGAAGAAATGAATCAATGTGTCCTCCAAGCTTCTGCCATATTGCTTTTATTTTAGTATAAAGTGCAATCAATCACCTTCTTTAAAAAAAAAAAAATCAGTGCCCTATGCTGAACACAGGTCAAATGCTTTAGCTGGGCATTCATGGTCCCCATGATCTGATCCAGTATACTGCCCTGGATATTGCTCACTATTGTATGTTCTACTTTCCAGTCAACCTGAATAACTCATATTTCATGTGTATGTGTGCCACTGATTGTTACCTACATGCCCTGGCTCATGATGTTTCTAAAACCCTCAGGATGTTATTTCTACACATCACATCAAGTCCTACTTGTCACTCAAAACCCAACAACCATGCTACCTCTCCCATGGTAGATTCTCTAATCTTGCCCTATGGAAATTGTCACTCCTTCCCCTGTCCATCCAAAATGTTTGATTTGTACATTTCTTTCTTTTTTTTTCCTTTTTGCAGTACTGGGGGTTTAACCTACCGCCTTGCACTTGCATGCTTTCCAAGTGCTGGACCACTGAGCTACACATGCAGCCCAATTATTATTATTATTATTATTTTACTTTTTATTTTTTTTGAGACAGGGTCTCTCTAAATTACGCAGACTGCCTCTGGTCTCCAACTTGCGATCCTCCTGCCTCTGCCTCCCGAGTCGCTCGGATTACAGGCATGTGCCACCACACCTAGCTTGATTTGTACATTTCTTACAGGTGTTACAACTTGGTATCTCTCAACAATTTATTCATATTTGTCTTTTCTCACTCAGAATAGCAAGTTCCATGGAGCAATGACAGTTATTTTTTAAAAATCTGTGTGTACTGGACTGAATAATGCCCTGCCAAAATTCATATCCTCATAGAACCTTAGTATTGGACCTTATTTGGAAATAGTGTATATGTATTTTATTTTACTTTTTGAGATAGGGTTTTGCTATATAACCCAGAATAGCCTTGAACTTGCTGTGTAGCCCAAGCTGGCTTTGAAACTCATGATCTTCCAGGGTTAGGCTCTGGACCACCAGGATTACAGGCATGTGCCTGTCCATAAATAGGGTCTTTAAAGATATAATTAGTTAAGGTAAGGACACACTGAACTAAAATGAGCTCTAGATCCAGTGATTGGTATCCATGTGGAGACACAGAGAAGTGAACATCATGTGAAGCTAGCGGCAGAGACTGGAGTGATCAATTTACAAGCCAAGGAATGACAAGGACTGCCAGCAACCACCAGAAGTTTAGGAGGTAGGCATAAAACAGATAATCCCCTAGAACTTTCAAAGGCAAAGTGGCCCTGCTGGCACCTTGATTTCAGACTCTTGACCTTCAGAACTGGGAGGATAAATTTATGTTAAGTTAAATAGTTCATGATAACTTGGAACAGCAACCCTAGGAATGTAACACACTGTGCATTCATCTTAATTCAGGATAGCCCTTGAGGAATCAGTTCAGTTACTATTGCTTAAAAAGTGAGTGAACCCTGAAGCCTACACTGTGCCATTCTGGGGCATATGGTGACATTATCACTGTGACTATGGACATTTGTGATGGTCAACTACAGCTTCCAAGTATTTCTTCACACAGGGTACAGAAAAGACAAACTACTTCAAAATTTGATTCAATATATTGGAGGGGACCACGGGCTCCTCTTAGGCTGCTAGGGAACCCTAGAAATCTTGACCTCCAGGGTAGCTCAGAAATGGGGATTGAGACAGTTGGAGAAAGGCAAGTTCTAAAGAGATGCAATATTTTTCTGTAGAAACAAGTTGCTGCATCTCAGGATGCTCACCAACTTCTACCTACTTTCACTTTCTCTGTTCTTTTCTCTTTACCAAATGCCTTTGAACAAATTCTGCTGGCTCAACTAGGTCAGCACACACTGTCCTTCAAGGATCTCAAGTTACATTTCTTTTCTGTCACTGGCCAAGAGAAGACAAACTTCACACTAGATGCTATAAGCCATTTTCTGGGCACATACTGTATATTCTCAAATCTAATCTGCATGCTTTCAATAGTTTTAGTAGGCTACAAGGTCAATTCTCAACCAAGAAACCTATCTACATGGGAGTCTAATCCAGATCTGATTTTGTAGCCTCTAAAACTGTTGAAGGGTACAGATTAGATTCAAAAATATAAGGTACTTCTTAAAATATTATATCAAAAAGTGGGTTTCTCCCTACTTATTTCTTATAGAGAAGGATGAGTTTGGGTTATGTCTGATATCATGCATAATAAATACCCTACCTTCCTGCTCTGAGCCTTCAGAATACTCTCCCTGCATGTCAGTACTTTCTCCACTGGCTACGTGAGTGTCAGTGGAGGAGAGTCACAGGTTGGATGTTAGCCACTCAGCCTGCCTTGGGCAGTCTCTTCCTTTTGCCAATGAGGATGCAAAGTTACGTTGCAACCTAAGAAAAGTCCATCTGAAGCCAGCATCAGCCATATAAGTTGCAAGGCCCAGGGCGAGAAAGGATTCAAATATCAAGGCAATGAAAACAGAACATTACACCAGGAGGGAGGCCCTTGTGAGCACAGAGCCCTAAGTGACTATAGAGGTTACATGTCCAGGAAGCTGGTCCTGTCTGCAGGTAAAAACCAGAGGATACAGTTCATAAGTAAATACTAAAATCATTTGGACTGTAAATTGCTTTGGATTTTGTCCACTACTGCTTCCTTCCATTAGTACAGATCATTAAAAATGATGGCACCTGATTGAGAACTCTATAAATTGTTTACACAATAAATAATAAATTCCAGATTAAAATGCCATTAAAAACAAAACAAACAACCTCTAACAATCCACTGCTAAATATACTTCTACTGGTATAAGGAAGCTCACATTCAGGGCAGAGAAAAATGAGTCTTCTATTTAGAGAACAGAAAATTTATTTTGCATATTCCTGAGCCAGTTGCTGTCAATTGGGTGAGTGGCTTTCCCTCTTTGGGAAATTTGATGTTCAGATCTTGCTAGAGATTTAGCCTGATAACTATTGTTGACTGTGATGGCTTCCCTCCCAGCTGTGTCCACACTGCAGCAGTAAAGCTAGTAGGGCTGGATTGCTGGAAAATGGAATACAAGTACAATACTGAGCATCTTATGTATACATGGAACCATCGCAATTTTTGCAAGAAAATTCTGAGACCTTCTTTGTGTTATAGTATAAAATATCTTGTGCTGCACACCAATTGGTCTAACCTCCAAATCTGGGAAAGGTTGTAATAACTACATTAGATCAAAGGCCACACAGAAAGTTCCCAAATGGGCTACTTCTAAAGAGTAGTATCATCTCCTGGAAGAAGCCATGAGATACTTCCCAAGAAGTGATATCTGGATCGTTACCTAGAAATATTATGGTCAGTGACTTTTTCTTTTCTGTCCCATTGCTCCTTGCGCCTTATTTCCACACCTGCCATCTCTGAGTTCAGCGTTTAGAAGATGGTTTCTCCTCTAACAACATTGTAGACCTTTGCAATTGACATTTAGCTTGTCTTTGTCAACACAGGCTCAGCCTATCTCCTTCACCTTACCCCTTTTCAGGTGAATAGGCACATAGCCCAAACCTTGCTCATCCTGAAGCAGCACTGGCTTGGACATAGGTCTTACTCTGGAGCTGCAAGTCATCCTTAATACCAAACACAAAGCCTTGCCCAGAGTAGGTGGCAATAAATAGTTTAGAATACCCTCAATGCCACAAGTGAGAGTCTTTTTCTTAAAAAAAAAAAAAAAAAAAAAAAAAGTTCAATGTTTTATTAGCAAACATTTCTATTCTAGTTTTTAAGTGTTAGAGAACTAAATTCATCTCTTGACACTTAGGCATATATTGCCTTTTGATATTTAAAAAGTTTTCTTGTACTTCTATTTAATAATTGTTTGCTAGTCTGTCATGTTTATTTCTACTTTCCTTTTTCTTCAATTAAAATAAACCTCATTGAGGGCAGAGAACAAGATTATGATTTTGTACATCCCCCACAATAATCCAAGAGAATAGGCATTTAGGAGATATTTCCTTTGATGACTGACTCTACAGCACGATATTGCTCAATTTTGTTACTTTCCCCAACCTCAGCCTATCAGATATTTCTTGACACATAGCATTTTAAAAATGTATACTGTGGTATTTTAAAAAGTGAAGCTATCTTGAAAATAATGTTAAGCAAATGGAAAGAAACTTATCAAAATTAATGCTTAGTATAACATTTTAAAACACAGAATAAAAATACTGGAACACACATCTGGGTATAGTAAAAGCATAACAATATAAAAAACAAGAGAGCGCCGAAGATGGGTTTAGAGGCTTATGAGTTACTTTTTTTCATAAAGAAAAGAAAGAATAGCCTGAAGCAATTATGATAAAATATTACCATTTTAAGAGCTGGATGGTAGGTTTCATTATGTAAAATATTTTATTCTAAAACAAGGTTTTAGTTGTTTTCTTTGGGAAAATGTAAATAGTTTGGTCCTAGAAATCTACCTCGTGTAATGCCAAGACTGTATGAATAGGAGAAAAGAGTCGTTTCTAGTTTTAAATGCAACGTCGTGATGACACACATACTAGAAAGCAAACACCTCCTCATGAAAAGTTGCCACATCCCTGAAATACAAGGAAGAGGACCAACATCTTTTTCAAGGCCACAATTACACAACATCCTCCAACCCCTCTGAAGTCCTAATTATGACAGCTTTCACTGAATCCCCATAATTTTCCTTGGAAAATAACATACAAATATTATCATCTGACGGCTGTAAGATGGTGTACAATTCAAGAAGAAAAACAAATATTGCAATAAAGAATGGGTGAAGGACATAAATTGATAACTCTCAAAGGTAATACAATTGGTTAATAAATCCATAAAATTAAATATAACTGAAACATTGTATTGTTTTTAAGCAACAGATTGACAAAGATTAAAAATGTACTGAGAGTGGTATGTGCCCTCATAGAGCGCTAATAAGAAAAATTAACTGATTCAAATTTCCTAAGATCTTGAAAAGGGATTTTACTGTAGGAAACCAGTAATCCCACTTCAGAAAACCCTTCTAAAAATTTCATCAAAACATTTATTGTAATACATGAACAAACTAAAGTGAGTTGCATGGCCAACACTAGGAGAATGAATACATAAATTATTGGATAATTATGAAATGGAATATTTTGCCATCAACATGCTCATTAAAAATGTTCATGTAAAAAAGATTTATGCTGCACCATTAATTACACAGGAGGCTAGAAATCAAATATAGTATAATCTCAACATTGTTTAAATTATATATAATATATACTCACATATATATTTACATATAATATACTTACGGGCCTGCAGCCATAGCCCTGTGGAATCCAATCCCATCAGATCTCGGAAGCTAAGCAGGGTCGGGCCTGGTTAGTACCTGGATGGGAGACCGCCTGGGAACACCAGAAGCTATAGGCTTGGGAGAAGGACCTGGCAACCCCCTCCCAAAAATCAAATCTGCCATTGAAAACCCTATGAACAGCAGAGAAGCACTGACAATAGTGTTTCCCCTGTTGTACAGAGGGTCGCTATGAGTCGGACTCGACGGCACCTAACAACGATAACATACTTACATACGTTTAGTTATTTTTTGTAGTACTAGGGAACAGACCCCAGGGCCTTGCACATACTTTTCAAGTTCTCTGCTACTGAGCTGCACCCCCAGTCCCTTTTTAATTTTTTAAAATTAAGACCAGGTCTCGCTAAGTTATGCAGGTTGTCTCTGGCCTTTAACCTGCTATCCTTCTGCCTCCACATCCCTAGTTGCTGGGATTACAGGCATGTGCCCCTGCAGCCAGCTTATTTATATACTTTTCTATATGTATAAACAAACAGAAAATAAAAATTAAAACTAAATGTACTGGAGCTGGGCACAGTGACACATGCCTGTAATCCCAGCAGCTCAGGAGGCAGAGGCAGGAGGATCACAAGTTCTAGGCCAGAGGCAGTCTGTGTATTTTAGCAAGACCCTATCTCAAAAAGTTAAAAAATGGGGTGGGGGTGCAGCTCAGTGGTCCAGCACTTCCAAAGAATGCAAGTGCAAAGCCCTGGATTCAACCCCTAGTACTGAAAAAAAAACCGAAAAACAAAAAACACTACATGTACTGGAATAATACCTTTGCTGGTTCTAGGTAAAAGGATTATGGATTTTTAATGGTTTCTTTCTACTCATTTTCCCCAAGTTTTCTGTTTCATGTTACATATTGTAGTTCAGGAAAGGAAGTGCCAAATCAACACTATTTTTAAAAATGAAAGAAATCACTTTTGGCCCCAGCACCTACCCAGGCAATTACAAATTAGATTCACAGGAAATGCAGGTAGGCTGGTCAGATACCCCTGAGCTTAACAATTTGCCTTGTTAATATCTCCCATGATCAGGAGCCACTAGGTGCTCTTTGCCCCTTGCTGCACAGTACAGGAAGAAAGCCCAGCCCTGTGCCTCTGATGACACCCCAATGTTGGCCACCATGTCTGGGCAATTTTTAAACTCTGCTAAGAAAGACTGAGACAAAACAAAGTCTTTTTAATCTATGTGTTTTATATTCCTTTTTAAGTCCAATTTGCTTTGTGTGGTTATTTGGACCTACTCCTCTGGTGTATTGCAGGAGTAACTACAGTCCCTGCAATTGATTGCCTAACAAAGTCCCATTCTGCTTCAAACCTTACAAGGCTCTGCTGTAACTAAAAAACCCAGCAATTTAGGTCAGAGCTTCATTGTACAAAACATCCACTGGTGATGGATGTAATCACCCAAATACTTTCAAGATACTCTTAAAATGGAAACCATATCTAGCAACTCAAACTCCCCTGTTGTCTTTAGTTAGAAATAGTCATAGCAGCGAAAGAGCTAAAAAGAAGTTTCTGAATCCCCTCATCATAGAGGAAGAAGGAAATGAAAGGTGATCATCATTTTTCCAGGATTTTGGATTGTAAATATGCAAGAGAAAGCTCTGTCTGTCTCTGGTGTCTTAGGTTTGACCGAAACTAATTTTATATAGGAAATCAGATGCTAAAGTCAAAGCAGCTAGATTTTTCACATTTCTACTACATCTCTACTTCTAACCTTAGCCCCAATTAAGTTGGGATTCCAGACATACCTGGCATATTTGGGTTTATCTGAATAAGTTAAATAGTCAAATAGTATTAGCCAAATTCCTACACAGAGTTCCATACCTGGTATAGGAGGATTGGAGTGAGGGAGGAAAGAATTGATGTCTTCATTACAAGGCTAATAATGTAACGTGGGAGCAGGGAATTTGGGGGCAAGAGATGGGGAATGGACTAGGGATAGAACTGAGGGATTGCAAAGAGTGATGTAGAAAGCAACAAACTTTCGCCTAAACAGGCAAATAGTAAATATGTTGGGCTTTGAGGGCCAAGAAGTGCAATCAAAGCTATTCTGTGGGTACTTAAAAACCACTTAAAATGTAAAAACTGTCCTTTGCCCACAGTCTTTTTTAAAAAAAATGTCTGGACTTGGCCCTAGCTGGTGAACGTCTGGCTAGGATAGGAGACAGAGGCGTGGACTGCAAGTGGAGGAGCCTCAGACTCATGTGATTTTACTGTCACTGAATTCTTCATCCATAAAATGGGGAAGATGCTGAGCTCCTCTAGTTGTCCAGCACAATTATTTTTGAAGATCCAGTAAGGAAACAAATATGAAAGAACTGATTGACTTCAAATTTCTACACCTACACAAAGTATGCTTGTGATACTACATGTTGTTGTCAGGTGTTGTCAAGTTGGGTCCAACTCACAGACACCCTATTTACAACAAAACACTACCTAACACTGTGCAATGCACATGATCATTTTATGTTTAAGCCCATTGTTGCAGTCATTGTGCTTCTCATTTTGAGTCATGTCACATCAGCAAATGGAGGTCCCAGGGGCTTTACTCCATTCCCATCATTAAGGTTGACTCTACTTTGAGGGGGCAGCTCTTTCCCAGTGGCCCTTTGAATGTCTTCTGGCCTGGAAGGTTCATTTTCTGGCACCTATTTAATAGTGCTTCTTTGCTATTATAGGGTTTTCAATGGCTGTTTCAGGAGTGGGCTGCCGAATCCTTCTTTCCAGTCTGTCTGAGTATGGAAGTTCAGCTGGCCCTGCTTGTATCTGAATACCAGTGGCATAGCTTTCAGTGTCCTAGCAACATGCAAGTCCCCACAGTACAATAAGCTGAAAGACAGATAGCGAGGTGATACTACTAGTTATAACCAAATTCTATCATGGAACATCTGACATGGGTCGTCTCAACTGAGAATGTCCACAAAAGGATCAGAGTACAGGCTAAATAGACTCTTACATAAGGAATGGGAGAACGGCATATTTCATAAAGATGATATGGGAAATGGCATTGCCATCCTCACTTAGAGAAGAGAAGAAATGGGAAAAATGTGTGGAAATTGGCTTTAACCCCCAGAGAACTTCTTTTTGTCCATGAGCCCCCATATATCCTCCCTTTCTGGAAAGTGGCCCCATTTTTTGAAAACAAAACCCCAAAGATCCCCCCACAGCAATGTAGTATATGTAGGAAATTCTACCTTGATCTTGGTCTAATAATACTTGTACATGGTAGGCACTGAAAACAGGCATATTGAGTTCAATCTGGCTGTCTTTGCTTTGAATAAACATATCACAAATGCAGACAAAATGAAATTACTTATTTGTTCAACTTCACAGATTATTAAAAAGTGGAAAACAACAACATGATTCTTCATTTTGATGAAACTGAAAAAAATTTCTCCAGAGATCAATAATTGTTAATGCTAATAATCCAAAATAGGCAAATTTTTTTCATATGAAATGTTTTCTGGTGGCTTTTCTTCATTTGAAGCAATAGGATATAAACAGATGACTAAATACATGGCAATTACTTCCCAATGGACTCATGCTACACCTTCAAAGGGATGTCATACTCAGTGTATATCAGCTTTGGCCCATAAGCAGTTCTTACTTTATGGCTTCTTGGTTCCAGATTTTAAAAGCATTAAAAGGTTATTTTGTTGCTGGCCATGGTGGTGCATACCTGTAATCCCAACGACTCAGGAATTGGAGGCAGGAGGATCATATGTTGAAGACCAGAGGCAGTCTGTGTAATTTAGTGAGACCTTGTCTTAAAAAGTAAAAAAAGTAGGCTGAGGGTGCAGCTCAGTGGTCCAACACTTGCAAAGCATGCAAGTATGAGGCCCTGGGTTCAGCCCCCAGCACCACACACACACACACACACACACACACACACAAAGGTTATTTTACAGAAAAAATAAAAAAACCTCTACATGTGCCAAATTGGGAATGTGGCTTTGAAAATTACCCACTGAACATACACATAACTAGATTTATCATTAGCATGTCCTAATTAATCCTCATTCCTTAGATTCTATCTTCCATTTATTTTTTCCTCAATAATTGAACATACCAAGATTTTGTAAACTGGATCAGAAGGTAACAGACTTTCAATTACCTATAAACTCTGTAGCAATCTGACATTTTCCTCCTCTCTAAATGGAATGAGTTCCTCCGCTTTTCCCTTCTCAGTATGTACAAGGCACAACTTTCATTTGGGTATAAAAGCAGGCATCTGGAAGCAGTCTTACAGTCTTACAGAATCTCTGACTTAATGCCATTTCAAAAGTGAGAAGGGATGCCAAGACATTGGATTTGCTCATTTTCATCATCCTTCCATCATTTCATTTCTGCATCACCCAGCCAATTTATTCATCACAACTCCCTACTGAATGCACATGTATCACACACATAATGTTTACTTCCTGCTCCTGGAAAATAAATGATCAAGACAAATTTGAATACTTGACGCTTCCTCAATTTCAAAATATAAAAGGATCAAACTTAAGACCTTTATTACCTGTACCTTAGAGGAGAATGGAAGGGAAAGTATTGCCAACAAGGAGATGGAGTTTTCCTTTACAATGCTCCCACACAGAGGTTATCTGCATACACTGCTGAAAACACCCAAGTTTTATTTTCAAATTAAAACTTTAAAAATGAAAAGAATTTGGATTATGGATTTTACCCTCAGCTACTGGAGGACTATTTAACAGGAAAAACAGGCAGCTGGATAGAAAAAAAAAGATGGAAGGAAGAAAGAAAGGGAGGGAGAAAAGAAAGCAGGGAGAGAAGGGGAGAGGGAGGGAGAAAGGATGACAGTGGGGTTGCCTTGTTCCAAAGCATTCTTCTTGTGGAAGAAAATTTTCTAGGGATGTCAAATGACAGCAGCTACATCTAAAAATTCAAGCCAAATCAAAATTAAATCCTAATTTTATTCTAGCCCTTTGGCATAGTTGGAAGAAACACTATTCTTAAATAGCTTAGGCTATTCCAGAGCGTTATTTCAATTGGTCCATCTGAAATGTGTAAATATGCATTTAAAATTTGTGAGTCCTCGCTGGGTACCTGTGGCACACACCTATGATTCCAGCTACTCTTTAGCTGAGGTACAGGATAGAGCAATCAAAGCTAGAATCAGCTTGTGCAATTTAGAAACTGTCTCAAAAAAAAAAATTATAGGGCTGGGGATGCAGCATGGGAGAAGCCCTTGGTTAAACCCCTAGCACTGCAAATTAATTAATTAATTAGCTATCAAATTTGTCTATCCTGTACTAGGACCATGTGCATGTGTGTTTTGGGCAGGAGCAGGGTGACCATCAGGCAGTCTGTTTACTAGTGTTGCTGAACAGGTTGCATGCAAATTTGTCTATCCTGTACTAGGACCATGTGCATGTGTGTTTTGGGCAGGAGGGTAACCATCAGGCAGTCTGTTTACTAGTGTTGCTGAACAGGTTGCATACAGCACAGGTCTCAAACACATCCCTTATTTCTCAGTGTCAGCCAGGCCTGCCCTGATGCCTAAGACAGAAGCAGGCTTTTTATTTTCCATAGGGAGCCCTGGACTCTGGATTTTTCAGGCGCCAAAGTGCCCACATTTAATAGCATTAATTATAAAGAACAAACAATTAGGGCTTAATGGGCAAGGGACAGGGGCAGGACATGATGACCTTATTTTCACTACAGAATGAAAATCTGCTGCAGTAGCTCATACAAGGAGATGGTATAACACCTCCAAAATTGTGTATTCTTCCTGGGTCCTGCGTGTCCCTTTTTGCCACCCATGTATGATATAGGATACAGAAAGCCATGTTTGTTTGGGGGATATCACTCTATGGAAACATTGTGCATTTTCTGCTCCGTTCATACACTTCTTGCTCTGAAAATGTGTCACTTCGCTAGGGTTAAAAGTTTTTGGAGGCATATTGTGTTGCTGTTTACAAACAGGGAAAGCAGTCTGTTACCTAAAACACCAGACTGAAGGATAAACCTGTGAGCACTGACCTTACAAAATGATCTTTCCTATTCCTCCCCAGCTCTTGAACTTATAGAATAATTAAACTATACTTTGTTAAAGAAACACAACAATAAATAAAATCTCCTAGGAAAAATGATCAGACAGGGAAAGAGAAAGATCATTAAATATCTTAGCAGGCAACAAAAGATTTTGCTTATGTGGTTAAACAAATTTTGGCTTGGAAACATACATTCTGAATTCAAAGGATTGTCGTAAGTCAGAGGACTGGAGAACTAAGCAACTTATCTCAGGGCTTTGTACAGCAGACAGCCTCAGACCACAAAAAGATTCTGAGACAACCTTTCTCTTGCTGTTGATGTAGCCTGTGTCAGCCTGGGCTATAACCTCAACCGGAGGTGAAACAGCTGAACCATCAGCTCCAGCTGTCACCCTTGGGCTAGGTCTCATAAATCTAGATGAAACCTTTGTATTTGTTTGCTGGTTTTGTTTTGGGCTTTGGAAGTCAGAAGGTAGCGAGGGGGTTAGAAAAACAGTTCTGACTTTTGAGGTTTTGACTGCTGTCTGTAAGTTCCTCTGGTTCCTCTTGAGTGGCAGGAAAGTCATTTCTTCATTCAACAAACCTTTTTTGAGGCACATGGACTGTAACAGGATGGACAAGATGTCGATGTAAAAGAGAATGAAATCACTGACTTCTGGGGCTTGTCAGCTACCCTGAAATGGACTGAGCAAAAAAATGCTTTCATCTCTATGCTGTAGATGTTTTGGGGCGAGAAGGAATTGTTTTCCATTGAATTATACATTGTAGAACACAATATTCATTAAAAATGTGATTTTATTTACCTTCTCCACATAAAATATAAATTTGCATGAAAAATATTAAATAAAAATTTTTAATTAAAGTAGGTGAAACCTGCCTTCTGAAACATTAGGTGATTGATATTTAGCATAACTTTTCTGTGATTGAAAAGTAGAACACATCCTAAAATTATCCAGTGATGGTCTGATTAGAAGTTTCTGGCAATTGTGTGCAAACAAAGTCAGGATTCTCAATTATATTTCATTTAAACTGACATTCTAATAAAGTATTTTGTTTAATGATCATATATTTTCATTCTTTAACATTTAAAACTAGTGTAATAATTTGTGGTTGTTTCTTTATCCTCTACCATAGACTTTTATTGTTTAGAAAAGGGCAAAATACAATCTTAAAATATAAATAGTTTTCTTTCTAAATATTTCAAACTATACATGTCATGAGGTGTGACAGGCTCTCTGTCTTTCCCAGCCATCTTTGGGCTATATTATGCACTGTAAAATCATTCTGTTAATAATGCTGAAAGACAGCAATTGTATGCAACACTTTTTTTAGTTTATATACCAGGTTGGATTTAGGTATTAAATTAGTATTAGGTAAATATTTGAGGCAAATAACATTAATCACAAATTAAGCATGTTGGAGAATTTTTGGAAACTAAAGGCAATTAAAAACTGCATAACCATAAAAAAGTTATTTAGGGAAAAATTCCTACCAAGGCTTTTTGACACTTCCAACGGTTTTTTTTAAAAGGGCAATGTGGTGGTTTTAAATTTTAATTTAGTTAAAGAAAACTCAACCCCAAAAAGCTGCTCTATTGCATGGAAACCTCATGAGGCAAGCTTCAGTCCTGAGCAAACAAAGCAGCTGCATTTATAAACCCTTGAAAAAAGGGTTTATAATGCAAACGCTGCTGTGACCTTAACTCCAGAGGTGCAAATGCATTGCCGTAATAGGAAAATTATGCATTAAAAAGGATGGGGTTCCCAGAATATTTTAAGATTTCTATTTGATCATTTTCTGTAGCTTTTCCAGTTTCAAATAACAAATAAACTTATGCAGTTAAATGAAAAGGAAGTGTCTGTTTCCTCAGAACACTAAAAATGGGTAAATTGTAAGGTATGTAAATTATGTTGCAATAAAGAGGCTTAAAAAAACAAAAGGATGGTTTTCTACTGGGGGCAAAAAAGGGTTAAAGCCAGCATAAAGTGCAACCAGTCGTTGATTAGTAAATAAAGGCAAAATAATTCTAACATTTGCAATGTGTTCAATGAAATTAGATGCATTCTGAAAGCAAAGAAACACTTTAAACATGGTGTAACAATTTGCTTTTGATATAACCAAAAAATAACAAATTCATTTGGAATAATTTTCTAAAGCTCTTAAAGGAAACACAGGGACAATATATTTGAATTTGAAAAAGAGAAGGAATGAAAAAAGGAAGGAACTTGAGGGAGGGAAGGGGAAAGGAGAAAAAGAAAGAGAAAAAGGATATTTCAAAAGAGAAACTGCAAAGAATAACAGTGGCAAAAAGGAAACAAAATTCAATGAAATAAAAAAGTATTTAAGAAAATTAAAGAAAGGAGAAGATGATGGAATATTTCCAATGAAACTCTCAACTTTTAAAATTCTGAGAGAAAAAATTGTAAGGTAATAGAAAATTCTTTAAGATAATGAGATTAATAACAATCAAAATGGAGGATTTAAATTCTACAAGAATTTGGAAAAGAGAAGAAATAGGAAGTGAGTTTTCATTTATATTGTGAAAATCAAAATCTAGATTTCAGAAGATTAATGTTGATCTTCTGGTACAAAGAAACCAAACCCAGGCTTCTGAAACTGTCTGCAGGTAATGGAATCCCCCACCCCTACATGGGGCCTTTTGGGGATGATGAGGATCATGTGAAACTTAAGGTACTGCATTCTTTAATGTACAAAAGAGAGATAAACATCTGGACAAAATAAGAAATTTTGACTCCTTATCTATTTTCATCTACACCAGGAAAATCAAATGTTTCAAGTTTTTGCTTTTGTTCTTTGGAGGTGAAGCAAAATTCTGAGATTCACAATGAAAAGTGCAGTTACCAGGAAACCAGGTAGAAGTTTCTAGAAGCCAAGATCATTGTAATTTGTTCCTTCAGGGAAGAAGGTGATCTGACATTTGTATGAGAATCAAGTTAGTAGAAACTGCCTTGGTACAGACATGGGGAGACTTTCACCCTCTCTAAATATAACCTTACAGGGCCATATGAGGCCCTAAGTGAGTCCTGAAGGCAGAGCCAGTGCTACTTTGAAATATTTCTGGAGGGCTTACCCTATGGAAATTTTGTGCTGGTTTAACTGGCAAGGTGTTTAGGACTGGTGCCTACACTGTTGCATCTGGTGAGTAGTGGTGTGTAAGTACCCTGGACCATTGGTCTTGCAGAAACAGTACAGGACTGAGCTTCTGCCACTGTGGTAGGGAGGGATGTGGTCAGAGGACCATTAATGTCCTAATCAAATCTGAACCCTAGGGGCTGGGGGGTGTAGTGTAGTGGGAAAGTGCTCTTCTAGCATGTGGATGGCTCTGGGTTTGATCCCCAGCACACATACAGAAAATATCTGAATCTTTAACTTCTTTGACATCCTTGGCACAACTATTGTTATCTATTAGAACTTATCTTTCTATCCAAAGGTCAGGTGATACAATGAATATGGGCTTTTTACTACTTCTATCTCTTGAAATGAAGAATTAAATCTGAAGGTTTATGCCACCTCTCTAGTGATGTCTACATCTGGAAAGGAAGGATGAAGCATACTTCCTGACCAAAAAAAAAAAAAAAAAAAAAGGGACATGAGAAGCAAGTCGCAATGGGAAGGTTACATAACGCGAATGGGTTAAAAGCGACGATGGCAAGGGAGGCTCAGTCTCTCAGGAAAACTTCTGACTGGCCACTTAGCCATTTAAAAATAAAATTCAAGGGAATGCATGCATTGTGGAAATAACTCAGGTTCTAAATACATTTTTCTCGGGAGTGGAAAGACATCTAGCTCATAAACAGATCCCCTTATTTTGAACATCTCATTTCTTTCTCATGTTGAGTTTTGGAAGATGTAAACACTATTTGGTCTTCTTTTTCCTCATGTCCTTTTCTTGGGTAAAAGCTTTAAAATAAACAAAACAAAAAGATTCTCTGGGTGCTATATATCTAAAAGAAAAGATAACACTGAATGGGGATACATTGCTTTGATTTTATTGCTTCTTCTCAGGGTTGAAATAAGGGAAGATCTTAAAAGATCTTACTTCTTGGTTCTTTTTGCTGGAATCCAGAACCTTTGATTGACAGAAAGGCTAGGTAGCGCTGCTGTTCCTTGATGAAAGGGAAATGTGTCTGCTCTGTTTTAACTATGAAAACTGTTCTGAGTAGGGTCACTTTTCCCTTCCGATCTGAAAAGAGGTTCCCCCTTTGAGCAAACTCAACGATTTGCTCAAAAGGGATAAACTACAAAAACAAACAAACAAACAAACATTTGACATACGAGGGGCCCAGAGTAGGATGTGGGCATGGAGCGAGGGTGGGATGGGGAGAAGGCACAGGAGAATGGAATGTGTATGTTCTGAGACAAGAATGGCCAGGGATGGTGCATGTGATGGGGCTTGGTCAGAGGCCAAGAGAAGGGATTCCAGATCTCATGAAGATAGGAAAATCACAGGAGTGTGACATAATTCTGTGAAAAAGAGGTGTTTCTGAATCTAAAATACAAACTAGTCCTTTGTAATATCAGTTCTTTTCTCAAAGGGGCTAGTAACAGGTGATAGGCAGTTGCCTTCTAATCCATAAAGCAACAAACTCCTTCTATAAATGACTTGGAATCCAGTGCAGAAATGCAATAAAATCACTATCTGCTTATAATTACATGTCAATCATAATGTTCTACATCACAAATTGAATAGAGTTTGGAAGCTATAACTAAAACATAGCATTCCAATTCTAAATATTCAATGGATGTTTCACATCATCTCAGAGCCAAATCCAGGATCTCTGCTGTATTTGCAGAGACCTAATTTTATGCTGCTTGGCTTGAGCACAAGAAGTACAGTGATACAGAGACAGAGAAGGGACTGACACTTGCAGAAACACCTTCCAAGCATGTAGATACAAATAAAAGACCTAGCAGAACAAATTGTAGCCGTTCACTCCAGTTCTGCAATTTCAATGCTCACATGTTATCTCTATGATGCATTTTTAAATTTGCAATATTGAAAATCTGAAGCTTCAAGTAGGTTAAAGGAAAAGATCCATGTGGTTTCACACCAGGACTGTGCAAAGGAAACATAAAAGCAACATGAAATTTTAAATGCAATTATTTTTGATTAGAATATTTGGATTGAAAGATCTGGAGGGTATTGTTTTTGATAAGATGGTCCCACTTGACAAGAGCTGTCACCACTCGGGGACTCTGTGTTGTCAACTGAAGATGAAAGGCCATCAGAAAGAATTAACTTCAGCTTTTAAACAGTTTGAAAATGTCAGAGAGGTCAGAGAAGATCTATTTCCTTCTATATCATATTTACCTGATGAGCTTTTGGGTAACGATATGCTTTTACTTTTCCATTCAGGTTAGTCTAAAATCATGGTAATTGATCCCCGGTTAATGACAGCTGACAAGGAAACATGATTGGCTGAGGTCTGTGTCAATCACTTCAGTTTCAGGTCTAAGCAGAACAAACTAGATCTTGTAATCGCAGTAATTGGCAACCATGGAAGGAAAAAAGAAAAAAAAAAACTTGCTAGGTTTCCTTTTGCATTTTCCATAGCCATTTATTTGGTTTCTAGTTACATGGGAGCCAATTTAAAAGCTTTTATGCTTCCCACCTCACTAGTGGACCTATTGTTCCTATGTTTCCTGGGAGCTCAATAGCCACTGCAAAATTCAATATATCTACACACATATACACACACATAAAATACTTGTCAACACTTAATGCAAATATTGGTTTGTTGAAAGAAAGAAAGAAAGAAAGAAAGAAAGAAAGAAAAGGAAGGAAGGGAGAAGGAAAAAAGAAAGATCAATCTTGGATGCTATTTATGATCATCTTAGTAAATTCTTTTGAAAGACACATCCAATTTAATATTATGAGGAAGTTTAGTTTCATTTGAAACAATATGAAGCTTGAAGGTGATTTCACATTTCTAAGGTACATTCTTCCTTCTAAGGAGAAAATTGATAAGTTAAAGCAAGTTCAAGTGCTATTGTAGCAAGCTAATTCCCTTCTTCCACATGCGATTCAGAGAGAAAGGTCAAGTTCGCTGTCACTTCTCTCTAACTGATGCTCAGAGTCTGTGTGCATTGAGCATGATATATTTAAAGGAAGCCAAGCACTCGGCCATTTTCTGCATCAACTGTATTAATCATAAACCCTCCATCTTGAGCTGAGATGAGAGATTAGGTGCAGATGAATCTGTAAACAGCAAATGCCTAGAGAAGTTCTTTCTGCTCAAAACCAGACTCTTATTTCCCCACCATTTTGAAATGCAGGGAACCCTTACAATTGAGAGAATAGGATTCTGCTATTAGCTATAATTTATAGGTTAGGCTACTCATAATGCAGAAATCTAGCAGCCACCCAGACCACAAGCTGACAATGAAGTGGGGAAAACAGTAAAGGGCAAGTAAAACGTACCAAATACCTAACACAAAAATGAGATGTAAATCTTTCTTGGAAAAGTTGCTGAAATACATCCTGGGGACTGCACAGGTGTATACACACATATGATATAATTACATGTATTCTAAACAAAATAGTCCTTCATAATCTAAGAGCTGTATGATTATTTGATATAACATAAAAAATGAGAAAAACAAGTATCAAGAAACCTGACTATTCCAGAGCTTTTTATCAGGAACATAAATTTTTACCAATTTACTGAACAGAGACTTATAGATAAGATGTAAACACCTGAAATAATTATTTAATTAAAAAAACCAGTCATTTGAACTATTATTAGTCAAATGTGTTTGTCTTTGTAAGAACCTTGGTGATGAGAAATAATGTTATGAAAGACTATCGTAAGGAGGACTTCAAAATGTTCACCTGCTTTAATAAAAAATCTCAAATTGTTAGAAGTGACATATCTTCTGAATAGGAAAAGCAGAGTACTTCCTTCAGCTGCTCATATGGTACCCTTCCATTTATATAGTCTCCCTTGGGGGGGGGGCTTAAATAATGTTCTTATCATCTCTGACTCCCAAGACCATGCTACCTGTGAAGTTCTCCTGGCTCTGTAATTTCTTTCCAAGTTGTTAACTGAAGTTCAGGGTCTATCAAATCACTCATAATGGAAAATCCTTGAAATCCATTTGCTTTTTCATACAAATGAATTTTCTACAAGTGAACATTAGCAGGCCTGTCTTAGTGTCTATACTTTAGTCGAGAGTGATCGTCATAGCATTCTGCATTTTGGGCAGTTGCTCCTCTCTGAGTTATCGCAGAATCCCAGGCTATGAGAGGCAAGATGGTCACCACTCTCCACTGGTGTTCTTAAATGTCCGCTGGTTTCCAGTACCTCCTGGGATTAGAAAACTAAGTTGTTGTTGTTATTAGGTGCTGTGAGTAGGTGTCTGACTCATAGAAACCCTACATACAACAGGTGAAACACTATTGTCAGTACTTCCCTGCTATTAGGGTTTTCAATGGCGGATTGATTTTTTGGAAGTAGGTTGCCAGGTCCTTCTCCCAAGCTTACAGTATCTGGTGTTCCCAAGTGGTCTCCCATCCAAGTACTAACCAGGCTGAACCCTGCTTAGCTTCCGAGACCTGATGAGATCAGAAGCCACAGTGCCATGGCTGCAGGCAGAAAACTAAGTACACAGTTGCAAATACAAAGATAAAGAAGATAAGGCAGATCTACTATAAGCCAACCATTTGACCATGTTCTTTACATTTTTTATATAGTTCTTTGTTATATATCTATGAGGAATAGTATCATTCTCCACTGACAGAGAGGATACAGAGGCTCAGAAAACTTCAATAACTTGCACAAGTTTCCATAGCTCATAATGACACTATTAAAAATTAGGTCTCTTCCAACATCTAACAGGAAGATTAAAGAACCAAGAAGCACTCCTTCAAGATTCACATGTGGATTTCAAACCACAGATGGCTGCAACACCACCACCCCCATTTTATACTTGAAACAGACTCCTGTTGAAGGGAAGGACTTTGAATTTTTAAAAACTCTGTAAACCTTTGAAGGTAAAGCAGTGGCCCCAAACTCACATTGGTCCCAATGAGCCCAGGTGGATAAAATATGTTTTTGGTGGAAATTAATTAAATCCTGGGTACCCACTCATTTTTTGTTGCTTTCCTTCAGTAGCTTAGAGGATTTTTTTGAACCAGAATGCTAGCCTAGTATGCTAACAAGGGGCATGAGGTGTGATGGGCCATGACTCATCACAGCTGACTACCATGGATAATTTAGAGGATTCTTAAGGGGGGAGCATATTTTAAATCGCAAATGTCCTAGTCTATTAAAACAAAGACCAGCCCTCATATCAATGGTGCTTAAGATGGGAAGATAAGGGAAGTTAAATATAAAAGCTACCTTATGATAAAATTCAAGAAAAGGAAACATTCAAAATTCTATAAAAATCAATAAAAATGAGCACATAAGGAAAACAAAAACATAGATCTATAAATGTATCAGCATTTCTAGCAATAGCTTTATTTTCCCTTGAACTCAGAGAGTCATGTCCTCTGGATGCCTCAGGACGAGTGCCCTATAAAGGTTACCATCCTGGAGTTCTCTATCCAAATTTATATATGTGTCTTCCTAACACTCAGCCTCAGCTGCAGACTGCAGGAAATTCCCACCTCTGCCCTTACCTGTGCCTCCCAACAAGTAGGCTGTGCTGTCCTTCTTGCCTGCCAAACCCCCACACCCACAAAAAATTATCACTCATCCCCACACAATTTTTGTGAGCACCCACAATAGTTTCTCAAACCTCAAATTTTCATATGATACTCTACAAACCTTCTTGTTACTTGTTTCTCTGACTAAATTTAGGAGCATAGCTTATATTTCTTCTGTATCTCCCAAATCCTTAGCACCCTTGTATGTGTTAATAAATATTCAGTGATTATCAAATTGACTAAGATAACCCATAGGCTACCTTTAAAGACCCACAGTTACAACTTCATTCAATGGATAGGGGCCAAGGATACTGAAGAGAACTGAAGAAGAAAGGTCTGTTTTCATATCAGCTGAAGAACAAAAAGCACAAGAATAGTAGCACACACCTGTTTCTCAGATTGGGATTTATAAATGGAAGCAATGATTTTGAGTGACAAAGAAACATAAATATTGCTTTCAGGGCAAGAAATAAAAACAAAACCCAAAATGTTTTGATGACATTTCTATTGGGTGGCTGTCATTCACCAACGCCAATCTTCTTTACGAAATTTTTGTTTCCTTTCAAGTAATCATGAAGCTTCTGTAGCCTTTAGGGGTTGGGAAGTAGGAGATATTAGCAATAATGTCTCTTTTGTTAGGATAGTCTCTCATTTAAATGAATGGGAATCCATAGAGCTTTACCAAGATGGAGGGCATAGGTTTGCCCAATTGCCCAAAGGGCTTCCTTTTCCTTCAAAGTTCATGCTTCACTCTCTTTCCTTATTGAGAGCAATGTACTGGGGATCAAAATTGAGAGGCATCTTCATTTATCACATAATTGTTCTTTATTCAACTTTTGATATTATCTTCAAGAACTACAATATATTGTCATTGAACGTATCCTAAAACTGGCTGAAAATTAAGAGGAAGCATTTTGAAACAGCTCAATTTTCAGGAGTGGATGAGTAGGAGGGACTTGAGCAGGGAAGAAATGAACCAGATCTTTGAGGCACAATTTGGTGGGAATCCCAGTCAGGCTTTTAAATGACATTCAACAAACTGCTTCACCATTCTGCACCAAGGTCTCTTCATAGGAAATAAAGGGATAGTAGTAGCCATCCTTACAGTGTCTGTGATTACTAAATGTAAAGCTGAATTTTAGTGGTCTAGCACCAAGAACTATTACTAAAGGAGGAAGGGATGTTGGGGAAGGAGTTAGAAAGGAAATTCTACTTTGATATGGTTTCCTTCATTTGGATCTGAGTCATCCCTTATTTCTCCTTTAGGAGTGCCAACTTCTTGTCATCCTCCTTCTGCATGCAGTGTTACCTACTATTCTTCCCCATTTAGGCTTGCCAAACTGCCAGATTTCTAGGTCTCGACAAAGCACTGCTGGATAAAACAAATATTTCATTAACAGTCTGTCCCCAGGTGCTACAAATGTTCCACCTGAAATGAAAGTAGAAATTCATATGGTCTTCCCCTCCAGCAGTCTCATTCTCTGGCAAAATAGAGGTTTAATTAAGGTCAAATCTCCCAAGCCATAGCAGAGGATGAATTTAGGTCAGTTGAAACAGGTATTCTAGTTAATTTGATCTAAGTGGTTGTGTTTATTTGGGGAGAGAAGTGAAAGGCCTTTATAAATGGAGGCTTCTGGCTCGTTGAGAATGGGGAAGAACAAGCAATAGCCAAAGTCTGAATTATATGGAACAACACACATCTCAGGAACATAATTCCTGAGAATTTAGAAAAATAAATAAAATTAAAAATGTCTGTGTAATTTTCAACTCCAGGTTATATACCTATGATAACAAATTATTAGTATATTCTTGGCAATGCCAACAAAGAGATGAATCAGCTTGAGGACCCCAGATATTCAATTAAAAATGAACTGACATAGCCCACTTTCAATTTAGGAGTCTCAAAGAAAAAAGAGATATACAAACCAGAGAATCAGACACATTACAGATCAGGAGGATTTAAAATGGCATCAGAGCCCAGTATTGCCACAGTAAATACTAATGGAGAATTGTCAGAAGGACACTGGAGAGATGAACATCTCCCCTCCTTGGGACTTATATTCTTACTTAGTATTCTTCCTTTTCCTTGTATTCTGTCTCAAACTTATACTTCATGCTTATCCATCATATCACTTTCCCCAAACAGGGGCCTAAGAGTTTGAGATGTAATTTTTGTTCCATGCTTCACATGGGCTTCCCCTGCTTACCAGGTGTCTGCTTATAAACTAGAATGTAAAGAAGAATAGCATGCTAAGTTAGCAACACATCCAGGTTTTGTGGAGTCTGAAGCTTATAGAATTTGGAGAGTTGTTAGTTAACAAAGGAACAGGAACTTGGTTCCAACATTAATATTTTCTGAAAATGAGAAAATAAACCACAACAAAGAGCTGGGGCACTGGACACTCCAGTTCTTCTGAGACTTGTGTGAGCTTCCTAGGGACACCTTAGCAACCCCTCTCCACCTAAAGCCCTCCAATGAATCTAGGAAGGTCTGAAGGTATCATACAAATGCAGGACTCTAAAGCCCATGGCCCATGTGTATCACAGTGAATCCACCATACACTAACTTCTCTGAAATAAACATGAGAAATATGAACATCTACCCACCCTACCTTGTCATCATTACCCAGAAGACATATTTTACCCTTAAAGATAATGCCCATTTTTCCTATGGTAGTACCTGGTGGTGATCTGTGTTGTTTCTTTTCTGTCCAAAAAGCAAGACAACGGATTACAAACTAATTTGCCTAATTGTCAAATTCAGAAGGGTACATTACATTTTCAAAGTGCAACATATTTTTTCCATCTAATTCAAAACTGTGAATGTTAAACTTAAAGACTCTTTCCAGCTTTCTGTTAGTGACAGACAGAGCTCCCCAAGGGGTGGCTGCCTTCAAAGACAGGTAAATGAGGGCCCATATAAAACAGCCAAGTATTGATGTTGTAGTAAAATTCCAGAAAAATACATTGGCAGACAAGTAAATTTGTCACTAATAATTTAATGTAATTTCCCTAAAATGGAGGTAATAGGTACTCAGGGAATACACCTCCAGGGTTTACATCAAATGTGCATGTGAAAAATCATGAAATAATATATTTTTTAAACGTAGATGCTTTGTCTGACATGTTGGTTTATGATGAAAATTATTCTTCCAAAATGAAAGTGGGGAGGGAGAAACATAACGTCCCAATCTGTTGTATCCTTTAGCTTCCAAACCTTTCTTGGTGGTGGCAGCTGAGAAGCAATGACTGACTAGAAGCCAGGAACATTTGTTTGCATTTTATTTCCCCCTTAAAATGATGTACTACAATTACCAAATATTAATGAACCAATCATGTTGCAAATAGTATTTCCTGTGTCACTCTGAGTTATAGAATCTAATATTGGGCTCATTTGAAACATTCCAAAGTTGCATATTTTTTTCCCCTTTGCAAAGTGACAGCTCAAATTGTGTTTAGTTGCATTCGTCCAACCATGAGCAAATCAAGTATAAAAATTTCATTTTGTCTAAGTGTTAATGCAATTTTTAAGCTCATATCCTAGGATGGCTCACGTTGCACTATTCTGGATGATATTAGATGCTGCTTAAACACTATTATCAATTATATTACATGGTGCCAGAAAATTTTAAAATAGCACTTGTTTGAGACTCAAGTTATGAAGTTCCAAGAAAGGAAAAAATGCAAAAGAGAAAAAAATTCTTTAGCTATTTCCAATGCTTCACTGTTTATTTTTATATTATAAATAGGCTTATTTCCAACTATAAATCTGAATTTCATTGCTGTTATTGTGGGTTTAATATGAAAAAAGACCAGCAGTATACAGAGGCAATAAGTGGGGATGCAGCTGTCATAAACTCAGCAGCTGGATGGAAAAACCCGAGACCCAGAGTCAGGGGCAGAAGGAAGAAAAAGAAGGGAAGGCCGTCAGAGAGAAAGCAGCCCTAAGGTAGAACCATCAAAATTATGAATTAATATCAAAGCCAAAATTATAGAATGTCCATCATTTTTCTATAGAATATTGACAGAGTGAAATGAATTCAGCAGATAATAAAGAGTCTATCTCTCAGAAAAAAAGGAAGAAAGCAGCCAAATATGCCGACTTCATAACCACATTTCATCAAATATGTGTGCTTAATACAACTGCCAGGGAAAAGCCTGATCCAATTTTGTAGGAGGTCACCTTAAGATATCCCTGACCGTAATGGGCCTCAGCTTTCCCTGATTTCTTACTTCAGGTAGTAAGGCCAAATGCTGCTTCATACTCCATGATATTTCTTTTTCCCCACATCTAATCTCACATGCACTTCCATGCATTGGACAGATGTGAATGTAGTAATGAATGCTAATTGAGAAAGCTGCCAAAGAGCATCCATTATGGCTTCATTTTCATGAGCCCACACCATGGAAAAATTTCATCTGTACTATTACCTCATTTCTAGTGTCCATTCTCCACTCTCTGGGGGGGAAAAGTGGTATTTAAAAATTTTTGGTATCTGAGAAAAAGGTCTGGATTCTGGAGTCATTTAAATACAATACAGCTGAGGAGCTATGAAAGACATATGTCATACTTTTATTTACTTAACTCATTTGGGGTTGTAAATCAAGCATGTAAAGTCTGCTAGATATTTGGAATGCTGCTGTTTGTACAAAACTGGTTATGTTTTCAAATAATTCATATATATATGTATATATATACATATATAATATACATAAACACACATATTTTTAAAAAATTCACCAATGAGAAGGCACACACAGTAGGATTGCAGCTCACACCTGCCTCACTCACTGTGATCACACTTAATGAAGTTTATATGTAATTGATGTAACCTAATTCTTCAAATTCACGATTCTGGGTTAGGATTCTATGAGAGAATTAATCTCTAATCTTCCAAGCCATACATTGTGATTATAATGAATTTATTTCTTACTTTTGCATCTATAATGCCTTGTTGTTGTTGTTAGGTGCCGTCGAGTCGGTATCCAACTCATAGCGACCCTGAGTACAACAGGCAAAACACTATTGTCAGTGCTTCTCTGCTGTTCATAGGGTTTTCAATGGCGGATTGATTTTTGGGAGGGGGTTGCCAGGTCCTTCTCCCAAGCCTACAGCTTCTGGTGTTCCCAGGCGGTCTCCCATCCAGGTACTAACCAGGCCCGACCCTGCTTAGCTTCCGAGATCTGACAGGATCGGATGCCACTGGGCTACAGCTGCAGGCCTATAATGCATTACTTGTGTACAAATTTGGAGAGATGGAGAAAAAAGCTCTGATCACCTTTCGTTTTTGTGATTCAACTCCTGGTTAAAGAAGTCTGCAAGCCTGATTACTCAGAGGACAGTTTACAGACCTCTTGCATTTGTATCTCCTGGGAGTTTGTCCATACACAGATTTCAATCTGGTAGGTCCAGTGTAGGGCCCTGGATTCTTCATTTCTCATAAACTCCAAGTGATGCTAATCCTAGTGGACCTGGAACCAGTAATCAGCAGAGCTCTCAAAGCTCCCTGCTCTCCATGAAATAAAGTTCTTAAAGAACATTAGGCTAAATAATATACTTGACAGGTCATATGACAAATTTGTTGGTTTTCACTTTGGGTTAGGCATGGATATCTATGTATACTCTATACCTAGGATTGAAACAAAGAGGAAGGAACAACCAAAGCAAAGTCATAAAAGAAAACATTATGGCCTTGCTTGCCTTGAACCCATTTGTGCCCCAAATAGATTTTCACCTCTACATGCAAATCTTCATAAGAAATTTGTATTCATATTTTCCTATCTAAAATTGGGAGGTATATTCTTATTTATAAATCAATTTGTGTAAAAAGACTTAAAAAGGGATAAAATCTAAATTACATTTACACATTAATATGATCAAAGATTTTCCTTAAGGAGAATTAAGTGACATAAAATAGGAACTATCAGGAAGGTCTAGCCAATATGATCACCAAGAGACAGTCTACTGCCCTTCGCTTCCTGTACTGTTTTTCCCTGGAAGTCAACTCTTCTTTCTACTTGCCAAATGATCTTCCTACCTTTAACATTCAATTCAGGCATTCCATTTCCTTGACAACTCACCAGCCCCCACATCCTTCACCGACTTCACATCCCTCTATGCTATGGTGAAACTCATATCTGAGACTACATTTTACATGATACTACTGCTTGGCTTTGTTTTCCAGTTGATTCATCTAATTTGCATGATCTCCCTCAATAGTCATCCCAGTGAATATTTATTTAGCACCTGTATTGTGTCAGGCTCCATTCTTGGTGCAGGGGATCAAGTGATAAAAAGAGCCTTTTACTTCTGGTATAGCAATAAATATCTTGGTTCCTTACATTAAAAAATTTATTGTAGTATTATGGAAAAGACTGACATAAAAAGAAAAATAGTATACTATTACAATTATCAAGTAGAAGCATATAGAACATTTTGAAGAAGATACATTTTTTCAAGTAGAAAGAATATCTAAGCAGAGAAGTTTCACTAAAGGGTAAAAAGCAAGATATATACAAAGACACAAATGGAAGCAATAGCAAAATGAGTCAGTGTGCTCCAAACTATCTTCGAATGTTAGAATTTCAGACAGGCAGAGGCAACAGGGGATAAAACCTGAAGAGGTAGACAGGGGTTATATCATGAAGGGTCTCATTTACTAAAGAAAAATATCAATGGTGACAGAGTCCTCATTCATCTCTTTGTTTTCTCTATTTGGTTTGTTGTTCTTATAACAAGGAGAGTGAGTCTGTTCAAAACTTCCATTGCTTCCCTCTATATCCCACAGAGAATTAAAACCAAAGTTCCAGAGAACCTCTACTAAAACCTGCCCCCATTATGCCTCCTATTTTATGCTCCACTATTCTTCCCTTATTCCACGGTAGCCATTGTGCCTTTCTTATTGTTTTCCTAACATGCAGAGTACCCCATTGCCCAAAGATCTTTGCATTTACTGTTTCCATCACCAGTTGTAATTCATCCCTAGATATTCATAATTAGCATATTGATTTTCAACAAGATCAGTCTGTTGATAAATTCCAGAGACCCTTTATAAGATAAAAAGTATGAGGCCCAGAGATTGGGACAACTCAAAAACTGACTGATCAGCTTATCAAGAACCTGACTTTTGATTCTTAAGACTTCAGCTGTTTTGAATCAAGAATTTTGAGTAAACCTGCAGTGCACATCTTTCTAAACTATTTATTCATATGAATGATCACATTTGGGAAATACCTGATATACTTTTGGAAAACAGCTGATAGTGGGAAGAAGCCTGAGCGATGACCTGAAAAGAGAAGTTATGGTAATGGGCTAATATAAAGGATCCCCAAATTATAGGTTTTAAGGTCATGGATTTATCTTGTTTATCGTGATATACAGTGCTACTTAGCACAGCACCCAGTTGTTCTATTTAATAACTACCCAAACTGACTACCCCTAACCATCAAGTCGTTCAGTCTCCTACTTGAAATAAGGAAATCTGTTTATAAACTTTCTCATGATCATACATATCCCTGGGGTATGTTAGAATCTTTTTGAAAATTACTGTTGTTCTAATTTTCCCCTCAATTTAAAAAGAAAAATTTTCTATCCAACAGCAATAAAATGATCATTCCTGGGGTTCAAATATATGGAACTATTTAGAGAAAAAAAAATCCATGCATAAAGGATCTCTGTTTTGCAAGCTTGGAAAAATAATCTGCTGAAAAGAGCTCCATCCCCAAAGAACTTGCATTTGGTCCTAAATAAGATTGTTTTCACCAGAAAACAGAATGGAGAGGGAGGGAAAAGGAGTTGAACCATTTAAATCCTGAGAAGTTGAATTTTCTTAATTCATAACTATCTTGTGATCTTTAGAGTACCATACTCTAGACCTGCCTTACACATGTAGATATTCAGTAAATAAACACTGGATTTGACTACATTTATAGTTTTAGAGAGCATAAAGAACTATTTTAATTCATCTGAGTCATATTGGTAAACCTCTGAATTTCTTGGTGCATAGTGTATCTCCCCTATTGCTTTCAGCTGCATTTATATCATTTAAATAATCTAAAAATATATAAACTAGAAGCAGGAAAAATCTAAAACCCAATCTTTTTAAATATCTTCCCAGCTTTCACTGAGATCTATAGAGTCCTTCTATGGAATCAAGGGGCATTGTGCAGGGCCCAGACACGTAGATATATGAATGACCATGCGCTGAGCAAGCTCTTAGAAAGAAGGGGTGTGTGGCTGTATAAATCCTGATACAGGAGCACAATGAATCTACAATGCACATACAGCCCCACACCTGCTATCACACACTGTAATAAACCCCCGCTGGTGTTCCTGTGACAAAGTTGATCCCAAAGGATAGAAAGCAGTGATGGGAACTATAAATCTGTACCAATTCCTCCAACCTCCTGTATGTGTATGTGTATGTGCACAAACAAGGCCGCCAATACCTAAATACTGAGGGAGGTGTAATCCATCTCCTGCCGCACAGTGTTTCCAGTTTTGCTCTGTATGTTGCCTGGAATTTCATACAGTATTCAGAAGGATTGAGACTGCCCAGCCCTTTGTTTAGTAACTAAGCTGGGCAGTCTGCCTCTAACAGATTCAGAGGTATTATTTTCTTCTTGGAAAAAAAGGGAAAAAAGGTATATGCTTCTTAAAATTGCACTGCTGGTGTTTATGATTCCTATTATAAGCAGGGTCATCTCTACACTCAAATCAAAATTTCATTTATGATATTGTGGACTTAATATGAATAAAGGCCTAGTGTTTTCCAAGATACCAATGACAGATGCATCTACTATGGGGCTTATCATAGGAGGGAATGAGAATAAGATGGAGGATACGAAAGGATAATAAAAAAAAAAAAGCAAATCCAATTCCATAAATTGATACAAAGTAGAAAAGAAAAGGAAAGAGGGGGAAAAATACCAATAGCATGTCCATCACTTACACTTGAGAGATAGGCATAAGGAGTGAAATTTCAGGCACACTTAAATTCCTGCCATTTTCCTTCTCCAGTTTGGAAATCCTACTAGTTAAAAATATCATTTGGATAACAAGAAGTTGAAGGAAGCAAGACAGGTTGGGTGCATATGAAATTTGAGGTAGTTTGAACAGATAGTTTCTTTCAACCACACAAAAAAGAGGTAATGGAGAGAATGGTGTGGGTTTAAGCAGGCTCTTGATGTAAATGAAAATAAAAACCACAACAACTTTTATATCTTTCTGGCATTTGGCTAATGAGTCACTAAAACTATCTCCAGCCCATCCATCATTTCTATTACAGAGATTCAACCGTTCTCTCTCTCTAATTGGTCTAGACAGGTGTCATGATATTTCAGCACACTGAAAAAAATTCCAGAGGTTTTCTTCAGTGAGACTGAAAGGTACACACTTTGGAAAATGTTAGTCTAATTTCAACTTCTCTGAAATAGTTTACATTTAACAAGAAGATCAAGACAAATGAAAATCTCCAAATTTTAATTTGCCTCCAAAAAAGCTCTTAATAGGGTCAAAAGGAAAGTTGGAAATTAATTTGACCACTTGAAGGGAAAATACCCTGTTCTCAGAAGTAATAGGTTTTATTTGGGGGTCTCATTTTCACAATATTGTTTTTCTATATCTGTATCCAGCAAAATTAAATACATAATCTTCAAATGTCAGCTTTACCTTTCCATAAAGAGATTAAAGATGATTTCAGGTTACCAAATGACTTCAGGTGCTGCTTTGTACCTTTCAGGGCATAAGGTGTCACCAAACCCTGGGCTTTTGAAAGGAAAAGGAGATAGCACATGAAGAAGAAACCAAATCTAAGGACTAGACCAGCCATCACCTTTATACAAAAAACAATAGCTTATTAATGAGGTTTTAGAGTGATATTCCAACCAAGATTTGACATAAGTGAACAACAGTCAGGAAACAAAGTTCTGCTTATACCTTGCTGTTCATCCATAAACTTGCAAAAGAATCAGCATGAACAGTCCTAGTTAAGGACAAAGCATTAGGCTCCACTTTTAATTTCCTGGTTGTTATCAGAAGAAATCACAATCTTATTGCTATTTAAATATATTTTAAAATGTGATTTCTCTGGGAGACAAGGGTAGATATGCAATAAAGAAGGAGTTTCCAGAGAAAGAGAGGACTTGAGATTCTACTACTGTTTTCCTTTATTTGTTTTAACCAGGTTTTAAAATGTTCCTTGTTGCTGTAGGAGACTTCCTTAATTTAAACTGAGGTTGCACAGTTCCATATAGAGACTTCCATGAATATAATATGTAAATATATTTCAATGTGGAGCAGCAATTAAGAAACATGAAGCCAAGTCCCGAGACAGATGAACTAAGTCCTTGTCACTCAGAGTTACTGAGGATGCCAAAGAGAAATCTGAAGTTGGGTCTTGGGTCACGTATGAATTTTACGTGTGAGTTTCACCCACCTCCCCAAGTATCCACATGCAAAAGATTTGAAATTAACATGGCCCACAAATACCAAGGGCTATTTGTGAATACTAATTTCTTCTCTGAATATCTCTAAGATGTGTTTTCTTTAACAACTTGGAATGTAGCTTTCAGAGCATTAGTTTTCAAGAGAAAACAAGGGGCATAAAAATGAGGAAATTTAAGGTTCAAATCAGTAGCTTCTCTAACTTAAAACACTTGATCTCTATGTATCTTATCTATGTCAGTTATGTGTCACCTAGCAAGAGATCATTTCTCCCTAGGCATATGTATATTACAAATCCATGCACAAAATTTGGGCTAGATGACAACAAGAAGTTGTTGTCTCTAGAGTGGAAGAAGTATGCTGTTAATTTTTTTCTTTTTGTTTATATTTAGTATTTTTCTGTAATAAAATGTTTTGCATCTCTAATCAGAAACATGGCCTATTTTTAAAAAAGCAAGTATGCAATTTTCCTTAAGGCTGGCACCATAGTACACACTTGTAATCCCAGTCACTCAGGAGGATGAGGCAGCATGACCTCAAGCTAGAGGGCAGATACAGCCTGTGCAACTTAGCGAGACTCTGTCTCAAAATTTAAAAAATTGAAAGGGGCTGATGGTACAGTTTGGTGGTAGGGCACTTGTCTAGCATGCATGAGGCCCTGGGCTCAACTCCCCAGTACTGAAAATTAATTATCAATTTAATAAAAAACAAAATTAAGATAAGAGAGGTGTTGAGAAACAGAATGCCCCAGGATGGATTTCAAAGGGATTGTAAAATGTTTTCATTAAAGCAACTGCTACAAAATAAGAATAGAGTTCACTTCCATATTTGAAACCATGTTGAACAATTTCTGTGAGTGAGGGCAAGGACTGGACAGGGAACCAAAGAAAGGAATAAGAAATGGTTCTTTCTCTGAAAGTATTTATTTCCACTCAGCTGGTAGAGGAGAACATAGGTGAGCATATAAAAGCTCACTGTTATCCCATGGGCACCTAAAAATTAAGTTCATGCAGGTAGGTGCCTTGATTTACAAAACTAAATTCAAGAAGCTGGTAGAAAATCATATGATTAACATAGAAAGATTTAATGCTCATAAAGGTAATGGATGAAGTTAACAAGAAAATACTAACAGCTTTATTGTACTTTGATATCTATATATCAAAATTATCTGAAACAAAATTAAAAGATAACAAATAAATATATTTTCCATAAGTATGGCAAAGCATTGATCTCTTGAACATAGGCAAGATATAGAAATTGCCAAGGAAAAACCAAAAGCCCATTTAAAAAGAAACAGGAACTATAGGTAGCCTAAAACCATGAAATGTGTTCAAAGCTATAAGTAACTACAGAAATACTAATTAAATCAAATTTCAATCTGATTTTGTCATCTGTCAGATTAGTGAAAGTTTCAGAAATGCTGGTCCAATAAAACTACAGTGACACATGAAAGAATAATGAAAACCATACTAATGGAAGGGCTTATTGCTAGAGGGAAGGGACAGGGAGGGAATCAGGCCTTCAAGGCTGGCTATAATGTTTTATGTTTTTATTGTTGCTGGGTTGTGGGTCCATGGTTGTGATTACATTATTCTCTATAACTTTTTTCTGTAACTGAAGGAGTTCACCTCAAAAAAGAAAAAAGAAACATAATATTGCTTGGTGGCTGTGATCATGGCATGGATGGATACGTCCTTCAAAGTACTGGCAACATGTATCAAGGCCCTTAAAAATGACTTTTGACTTGCAGTTCCACTGCTCAGAGTCTACCGTTGGAAAAGAGCTAGAACAAAAACAAAGATTTAAGAGCAGTGATATTTTTTCTAAGTGATATTTCTAATAGTAAAATATTTAAAATACCCTATATGTACAACAAAACTGAAATAATAATTATAAAGTGTATATAAGAAGAAATATTATGAAGTGATTAAAATAATATTCCTGACATTTTTATATACTGAAATTATCAAGATATTGTGATCAAAGCAGAATACAAAGATCTATCTATATACACATGTGTAGACAGACATATATATGTATACACACAGATACAATTATACACATACAGCATATAATATCAATAGTGTGAAAAGGAAATACATATATAACATGAAATTTGGAGATTATCATGTCCCACTCAGGAGTTCATATTTAAACAGTTATTTTCTTCTTTCCTAAAAAGGAACTAGTGTTACTCCTTTCCTTCAGAGAAGTTTACACTTTGAAGTAGTTTATATGAAGAACTGGCTGAAATTTAAGATATGAATCTATTGTCATTTTTTATTGGGGAAAAAATGTCATCATGGAGAAGGCAACTCAACTACATTATATTTATATATGGCTAATTATACACTGCCTGTAGCTGTGCCACTCTGGTGTCTGATTGCATCAGATCTCAGCTAAGCAAAGCAGGGCTGGGCCTGGTTAGTACTTGGATGGGAGACCACCTAGGAACACCAAGTGCTGTGGATGTGGGAGAAGGACCCAGCAACCCACTCGCCCAAAACAATCAGCCATGGAAAACCCTATGAATAGCAGAGAAGCCCTAACAATAGTGTTTCACCTGTTGTACACAGACTCACTATGAGTTGGATATCGACTCGATGGTACCTAACAACAACAACAATTACACACTAATTATCACCATATTTTCTCAGATATTTTACAGATAGTTTTTGCAAAGTATAGATATTGTATTCATGGACGTTTTTATCAGCAGGATATTTAATCCTTTTTGTACACGTGAGTCCTACAAGTGAGGATAGCACACACATATGTTGTTCATGGTGTCTTTTGAGGAGGATCCACACAAAGGGCCTTGAATGCAGGTGCAAACGCTCTTTGGATATTAATGGATGAGCTTTCTAAAGGAAGCTCTAGCCCTTCTGAGTCATAGATGGCAGCATTTGTACACAGAAAAGTGAAAGTGCAGATCTACCAAAACCTTAGCAATGCTATGAGACACATGGCTTTTGCTTCCCAAAATTATTTCCTTTACAATATGCTGAGTAGTTTCTCACTAAAACTTCAATTAACTATTTGTTGTTGTTGTTAGGTGCCATGGAGTCAGTATCCGACTCATAGTGACCCTCATAGGGTTTTCAATGGCAGACTGTTTCGGGATTGCCTTGGGAGTGGATTGCCAGGTCCTTCTCCCATTTTTGTGGTGCTGGGAATTGAACTCGGGACCTCAGAGACTACAGCACAGCGTTCTACCAACTGAGCTAAATCCCAGCCCTCAATTAACTATAAAGATCATAATTGATGTGATGAGTGGAGATGGAAGAGGTGGAGGAAAAAAGTCAAATTTGCAAACTACAATGTTTTATTCCTGTGTAATCTTATCAAAGTCTCCTCATAAAAAATTCAGACAAAGATCTTTTTTTGTGTGTGTGGTACTGGGGTGTTGAACCAGGGCCTTGCACTTGCATGCTCTGCAAGTGCTGGACCACTAAGCTGCACCCTCACCCCATTTTTCTTTTTTCTTTTTTTACTTTTTTGAGACAGGGTTTCACTAAGTTACGCAGACTGCCTCTGGTCTCAAACTTGCAATCCTTGTCTCTGCTTCCCGGGCCACTGGGATTACAGGCATGCACTACCGTGATCAGCTGAGGGAAAGGTCTTTTGATGGTATAATGATATAGAAGGTAGAGAATTCCCTCTAACTGTAGAAATAGGCATACATCCTACTGTAGCAAAGTATTACATAACTCACTGATAGTCCTTCTTTCCTAAAGCCAGGAGAAGATGACACTGGATAAGCCAATTGTACAGAGACTCCCCAACTTCTGCCAGAGGTGCATGCTACTCAAGTTCTCAGCCCAGGAAGTGGCCCCCCACCTCTCTCTCTCTCTCTCTCTCTCTCTCTCTCTCTCTCACACACACACACACACACACACACACACACACACACTTACACACGCATATGCATGCACATGTAGTCCAGTGTTCTATTAAATTGTGCAGAAGGAATTGATATCTGAGGTTTATGATAGGTTTGCAATGGTGGATTGGAAATTCTCTTATTTCAGAATAGTCTCTGTTTTGCCTACTTTCCTTTGTAATGCTCACCTTTCACTCTGATCCAGACGGTCTCCCAGTGACCACTGTTCTACCACTCCTACTGACCATCCATCTCTTTCAACTACTCCTCCTTTCCTTTGTCATCTCTTTTCCTTCATTTCAGCAACCATATCTACCACTTCCTTTCATTTTTCTTCTTTCTGAAGCTAATGATCTATCACATGTATTTTGCTTGCTGTGGGATTACTTGAGTTGATTAGATTGGCATTTACTATTTCTTTTTCTGGATTTGTATTCTCCTAATATCCTTGTACTGTGGCTTCTTCCTTTAGTATGCATAGCAGTCAATCTATACTCAAGGGTGTTAGTCATTTCCTCTCACCAATGACCTCAGAATAATGAAACTCTGTGGCTCACTGTCACTCCTCATCCTTAATCAATCTTTCTTAGACCACTTTGTACACTCTCCATGAGTGAACTTCTCTCTTCCCATAATTTCACATCCACTCTTATAATTTCAACTCTCATATATAATAATGAATTTCCTGACCAGATCTCTTTCCTTATCTTGATATCTCCAATTGAATATTCCCATACTTCATCATGATCACAATAAGCAAAACTAAACTCAGTACAATAAACTGGAAAAGAATATATACTCAACAAAATGAAGGCTATCAATTGGACATTAACAGATAACATCAAACTTAATGGTGAAACTCTGGAAATAAAAATAAAATAAGGATGTCAGATTGTATTATTACTACTCACATTCAACCTTGTGTTGAAAATTGTAGCCAAAGCAATAAGATGAGAAAAATAGCTAAGAGGTATGTATGTCATCAAGAAAAAGGCAAAAGAATTATTGTTTGCAAATCACATAATTTTCTACCTCATAAACTTGAATGACTCAATTGAAAATTTATGAAAATTAAAACTAACAATAACTCAAATCATAAAACTCAGTTAAGAAAAATAGCTTCTCTATATTTCAGTAGTAATTCTATAGAAAAAACAATAATATCTCATTTTCCAGAGGAATTAGAAAACAGAATTATGAGAAATGCATTTAAAAATAATTGCAAGGTATCTATATGGTACAAACTGCAATATCTTATGTCGTTGTTAGGTGCCGTCGAGTCATGTCTGACTCATAGCAACCCTTGTAGGGTTTTCAATGACTGATTGTTTCGGGATTGTCTTGAGAGTGGATTGTCAGGTCCTTCTCCCATTTTTGCAGTGCTGGGAATCGAATCAGGGACCTCAGAAACTGAAGAGCAGCGCTCTACCCACTGAGCTAAATCCCAGCCCTGCAATATCTTATGGTGGAATATAAAAGAAAGTTAAGGAGATAAAGAGAAAAAGTCATTTATAGCTATATGAAAAGATACATAGATGTAAAACTATCAACTCCACCTAAATTAATCTATAATTTCCATATAATTACAATAAAATCTGTAATACTATCTACTCCATCTAAATTAATCCATAACTTCAATATAATTACAAAAAAAATCTGTAAATTTCTTTGCATTAGGGGTAGAATTACAAATATCAATTGAGAAAATAAAAACAGATTAACTAAAAATTTGTGAGGAAACATGAAGTAACAAAAGGGTTGTACTAAAAGAGATTAGGGCTGGGGTTTAGCTCAATTGGTAGAGTGCTGCGCTGCAGTCTCTGAGGTCCTGAGTTCAATTCCCAGCACCACAAAAATGGGAGAAGGACCTGGCAATCCACTCCCAATGCAATCCCCAAACGGTCAGCCACTGAAAACCCTATGAGGGTCGCTATGAGTTGGATACTGACTCGACAGCACCTAACAACAACAACAACAACAACAACTTAGTTTATAGACACAGACTGTATAAAATGTTTCTGTCGATAAGTATAAAGGAAAAAATGCTGATGTCCTATATTCCCCCAAATATCTCGATGATGATGAAAAAGAGATTAAGAAGCTTACAGCTACAGTAATAACAATGATGAAGTTCTGGTTTAGAAATAGGAAGAACAATGGAACAAAATAACATGCAAAGAAATATATGTGAATATATAGGAGACTTCCTATCATTCAAAGTCTGTGTTTCAGATTAATAGGAAAAGTAGCCAACATTAAATTAATGCATAGAGATTAGTAACTATTTGGGAAAAAAGAAGTTAAAGTTGTCTGTTTTGTTTTTTAAAAATATAGGCTGAAACAACTGTATGTCTATGTATGTGTTAAATATTAAGCTGAATAGTGGCTACATGAGTATCTATTATATTATTTTTCAAATGTTTAAAATGTATTATGATCTAGAATTTTAAAAACTAGAATTTCATGAATCAAGAGATTTGTAGATTAGTCTAAGATGTAAAACTTATGCATTAAAAGACACTTTATGAACAAATCAAAAAATAAATTTTGCATACTGCATAAAAGACAAAAACTTGCAGTATATAGGTAATACTGAAGAACAGTACAAAATGGTGACAAGACAAGAATTGGCTTAGGCAATTTGATAAAAAGAAAATGTGAATGAAATGATTTTCAGCTTCTCTGGTAAAGACAGGCTTGAAAACAAAACAATGATATGCCATTTTTATCTGTCAAATTGGTACATTTTATTTTTTAAGAAGCAAGAATCCTATAGCAGGATACAGGGAAACAGACATTCTCCTACACTGTTAGTACAGATATAAACTTGTACACTACATGCGGAGGGTAGTGTAGCAAACTGTCTCAAGAATCAGACAATAATCAGACTCTTGCTATATTCTACGGATAATCATTAATGTGAATTAAAGATATATGTATAAGGATGCTAATGATAGTTTGATTTTGATTGTTCTCAAACTGGAAATCGGTAAGAGGATTGATTCGATTTGAGGCAGGTGAATGACTTTACTTTAGATATATTCGTTAGACAAATATTTGTATAGAACGCATATCAAGAATGCAATCACCAACCTGTTGTTGTTAGGTGCCATCGAGTTGGTGTCTGACTCACAGTGACCCTATGTAAAACAAATGAAAGACTATTTTTGTGCTTCTCTGCTATTCATAGGGTTTTCAATGGCTGACTGTTTTTTGGGAGTGGGTTGTTTGGACCTTCCTCCAGGACTACAGCACCTGGTATTCCTAGGTGGTCTCCCGTCCAAGTATTAACCAGGTCCGACCCTGCTTAGCTTCCAAGATCTGACAGGATCAGATGCCACAGTGGAAAAACTTTAGGCAATCACCAACGAGGGAGTGCAAATTGCAAATGTCTTATTGAAGAGAATTTTTTTTCTTTTGACTTTCCATATTTAGACATCTGGTAGGACAGCTTTCATTGGTACTTTTGGCCTAGGTCTTTAAATGACTTCCAATAACTGTGAGCCCTTTGAATGGTTGTATTCTGCACATTAGCCGCTAGTAGATCTTACACAGAATTTGTCTTTTCAACCAAAGTGCCCTTCAACAGAAGAATGGATAAAAAACTATGGCATATATACACAATGGAATACTATTCAGCAATCAAGAAAAATGAAATAAGGTCATTCGCAGCAAAATGGATGGAATTAGAGAAAATTATTTTAAGTGAATGAACACAAGCTCAGAAAGAGAAACAACACATGTTCTCACTCATAAGAGGGAGCTGATTCAAAATTACAAGAAGGAAAACATCCTACTCAAAGGTCAGATCATAATAAAAGGGGGGGAGGGAAGATAAGAATGATGTCAATATAAATGGACTAGAAATC
>VMDO01010793.1:0-11977 GCA_007922755.1 Pedetes capensis
TGAGTTAACTCTCGTGTATATTGAGAGATGTGGATCCACTTTCATTTTTCTGCATGTGGATGACCATGTTTCCCAGCACCATTTGTTGAAGAGGCTGTCCTTTTTCCAGTTTACTTGCTTTGCTCCTTTGTCAAAAATAAGGTGGCTATAGGTGTGTTGAGGTATATCTGGGTCTTCTATTCTGCTCCAGATGTCTTCAAGCCTATTTTTGTGCCCGTACCACGCTGTTTTTGCAACCACTGCCTTGTAGTAAAGTTTGAAGTCAGGGATTGTGATTCTCCCTGCATTAGATTTGCAGCTTAAAAGTGTTTTGGCTATACGTAGTCTTTTGTGGTTCCATATGAATTTTTGGATCATTTTTTCTATTTCTGTGAAGTCAGTCAGTGGAATTTTAATGGGTATTGCATTAAATCTATAGATTGCTTTTGGTAGGATAGCCATTTTTACAATATTAATTCTCCCTATCCAGGAGCAGGGGAGGTCTTTCCATTTTTTAGTGTCCTCTAGCAGAAGACTAATTTTTATAACATCTATCTTCTATGGATTAGAGGTCAAGGTATATTTTCAACCAAAGAAAGATTTGAACAAATTGTACATCATCCTTCTGTTTAAATTTTTTAATAATACTCCAGAATTGAAAAATGTGAAAGCAGAAGAATTAAGAAGTACTATAATGAAAACCCTATGAGGGTCTCTATGAGTCGGATACTGACTCCATGGCACCTAACAACAACAACAACAATAATGAATCTAGATATTGTCTTGAGAGTTCTTGGGAATCATAGTGACAACAGTCTATATAATTGAATTAAAATACTTTATAATATTTTAGGATGATAATTTTCATATGTACACTTGTGATAATGTTTTAGTATGGTATGTGAAACTAATGTTCACTTCTAAACTAATGATTGCTTTGCTGGAAGAATTTTCTTGAGAATTTCTGTTGCCATTGTCTTAGCTGAAGTTTCTCTAAATACAATTAATAAAAACTATGTAATAATTTTGACTAAGAAAGGTTGTCTAATTGGGCATTTCCTTCCAGTGGAACATGAATATGTGAAAATCTTGATTACAAGAGCATACTTAGTAATTTTGATGAACTAAAGGAAAGAAAAAGATATGTAATAGTATAAATTTATAATATGTTATAAATTGTAGATGTCATTATTACTCATCCAAATATCACTCTCCACTAACACACTACTCAGAGTGGTACAATAATAATTTAGTTTGGTAATCTTTATTTTGCTGACTTTCAGTTATATAAAGCCCATAGCCTTATTCATATTTGAAGAATTTGTTTTTATGAAGTTATTTCTCATGATAGGAAGACATATTTTAGGTTAACATCAGTGTGTCAACCTGATTTATAATGATAAACATGGGCTTCCATTTTTGTCCTTGCCCCAGCTCTACAAGTGTCCAGAGTAGAACTGGGGAACTGTTTCTCTCATTCACTTGAGATTCATGAGATAGGGGGCATTAGACCTCCCTATTGGACAGTAGCCTTGAGGTCTATGCTTGGTTAGCCTCTTTTAGGTTAATGATGATAGGTTAGGAGTGTAGACAGTTTGGAGTTAGGCCATGAGGATAGACAACAAGGTACTCTTTTGGCATCCTCTTGAAATGAATTAGAGTAGGCTGCTAAGAGCTTTAGAATACCGGACAGACACCTGGGGATGAGGTTAAGGGGGAAAGTGTTATTTTAAATGTTATTCTTTACCATCTCTTCTCCCATTCATCCCTTGCCTCCACCAGGACCTGCCACAGAAAAGATCAATCTTCAAGGTCTAAATTATATTACCCAGGTTTAGCCCTAATGCTTATAAAAACCATTTATGCACTTAATCTTACTTGAGTTTCCTCATTTAGAAATTGTGAATTAAGCGTATTCACCTACTTATTATACCATATTGCTTTAGTGGGGGCTGGGATTTAGCTCAGTTGGTAGAGCACTGCGCTGCAGTCTCTGAGGACCCAATTTCAATTCCCAGCACCGCAAAAATGGGAGAAGGGCCTGGCAACCCACTCCCAAGGCAATCCCGAAACAGTCAGCCATTGAAAATCCTATGAGGGTCGCTATGAGTCGGATACCAACTCAATGGCACCTAACAACAACAACAATTGCTTTAGTGGGTCATTGATATTATTTGTGGTGGTCTCTGAATCATGGTGACCCTCATTGGGGTTTTCAATGGCTGATTGTTTTGGGAGTTAATGGGTCATAGATAAAAGTGATTATAAAGCACTTGGCAAAAATAAAGCCCAATTAATGTGCCATTATCATATTTACTACCTCTATATCACATTAAAAACTTGTTCATATGGTTATGTACTATTTGCCATATTTCCATGTAGTTATTAATTACTTTCTTAGAAATATTTCTATGTAGATGGTCAAAAAGATCAGACTTAAATAAAATTGTTTCAGACCTAATATAGACTTTTTTCAGAGTATAAGAAAAGAAAGAAGGAAGGAAGGAAGGGGAGAAGGAAGAAGGAAGGAAGGAAAAGGAAAGAAAAGAAAGGAAAAGAAAAATATCTACCTTAGAGAAAAATTGAGTTCTATTTATTCTCTGTCTCTGTCTCTGTCTCTGTCTCTCTCATCTCTCTCTTTCTCTTCTGGTAGTAATTAACAGATGGTCCTTTTCTGTTTGATAGACCAGTGGGCAAATATATGCTTCATCTTTAGCCTGCAGAAGTACTTTGTCATCTGAGGCTGTATGTCAGAATCTGGCAACAATGCTAAAGTCTATTTACAAAACCACTTCTCATCTGGTAGATTATTGCATTTTTCATTCATGCTAGTTCAAGTATCAAATTCATAAAAATACTTTTCCCTAGTTGAAGTGACTTTACCCTGCTATCTTTTTTTTTCTATTTTTGGCACCAGTTCTTAATAAGACAAAATAAAAAGTTAATAATGTTTGGAAAGTGTAATAAAAATCCTTTATTTTTTCTCCCTCAAATGATTATGCTCTGTATTAACATAGATCACAGAAGAGACAAGTGTTTGTTGTTTCTTGTTTTTTTTCATCTATATAATAGAAACCTGTTCTAGTCATATATTGATATGTAACAGATTATTATAATAGTGGCTCAAAACAACAAACATGCATGATCTCATAGTTTCTGTGGATCAAGGATTTGGGAATAGATTAGCTGGGGGGTTCTGACTGAGGATATCTCATCAGTTTGTGATCAAGATATCTGTTGGAACTGCAGTCATCTGAAAGTTTGACAGAGGCTGAAGGAATTGCTTCCACTCTTGCTCATTCCCATGCCTCTTGGCAGTTTCATACCATGTGATCCTCTCCATAGGGCTGCTCCAGTGTCTCTGCCACACGGTGACTGGCTCCCATCCCATCACTTATGCTGTATTTTATTGGCTATACAGAACAATTCTGATACAATGTGGGAGGAGGAATATTAGGTTACAGGGAGCCAGTTTGGAGACTGTCTCCCACAAATGTGCTTGTGTTCCCAGCACTCAGCAACTAGGATTGAAGCCAAAATGCATCAGAGGGAAGTTGCATCATTTGAGTTTTTCCTGAATATTCTTTAGTCCTGGAGATACATATTGGCTACCAGTTGAGGCTATGGTAAAACAGATGTTAGACTTGGGAGCCAGAAACATCAGTTGAAATTCTAGCTCCTGACTCTATCTACCCTTGGAAGAGATTTGACCTAAATCTGACTAAGTTTGGTTTTCTTTAAAAAGAGGAATTTGGGCTGGAGATGTAGCTCAATTGTATAGCTCTTACCTAGCATATATTGTTGTTGTTGTTGTTAGGTGCTGTCGAGTTGGTATCCGACTCATAGCGACCCTCATAGGGTTTTCAATGGCTGACGATTTCGGGATTGCCTTGGGAGTGGATTGCCAGGTCCTTCTCCCATTTTTGCGGTGCTGGGAATTGAACTCGGGACCTCAGAGACTGCAGCGCAGCGCTCTACCCACTGAGCCAAATCCCAGCCCCAGCATATATTAGGTCCTGCATTAAATCCCTGTGTAACTCAATAACAATAAAATAAAATAAAATACAAGAATTAATGCATATTTATCTATGCTTGTGAAATGATTAAAAAACACCTTTGTTATAACTATAATGCCAGGCATACACGAGCTAAACAAGTGCTACTTTCTTTTCTTTTTTTTTCAAGACACTTTGAAGCAGAATTTCCAAAGCATTGTGTCATGAAAGACTGACTGCCTTTTACCTTGCCATCCCTACTAGGCCTATTGCTTGTGGCTGAGAGTGGCTTTCTACAATGTATAAAACAAATATTATATGTTCTTGAACCCAATCCATACCCTTTCAACAATTTTAGAGGACTACAATATCACATGTGGATTAGAATCAAGTGGACATTGGATTCGCAGCTGAGAAAGAATTTAGAGTTCTAGACTGTGAATCCAATCTGCAAGTGATTCTAATCTGACTCTGGGGTTTAGCTCAGTTGGTAGAGCGCTGCTCTGTGCTCTCTGAGGTGCTGCATTCAATCTCTAGCACCATGAAAATGGGAGAAAGACATGGCAGCCCACTCCCAAAACAATCTCCCAAGCAATCAGTCATTGAAAACCATATAAGGATCACTATGAGTTGGACCCAACTTGACAGCACCTAACAACAACAGAAACCATTGAAAGGGTGCTGATTAGATTCATGAATATATGGCATTAACATCTTACATGTTTGCAATTTGTGAATAACTTTGGGTAGCACTTCTCTAAAAGAGGATTTTTAAAAGATGGCCACTAAATTTCAATATTGTACTAGATGTCCTCCTCAGAGTGATTATGCGAAAGAAAGAAATAAAAGTCATCCAGATTGGAAGGAATAAGATAAATTGTCCCTGTTTTCAGATGACATGATCTTATACATAGAAAGGTCTAGAGACTTCACCAAAAAACTGTTAGAACTAATGAATCAATGCAGTATGGTTATGGTATATAAAATTCAACTGTCATGGCTTAAATATAAAATGTCTGCCAAAGATCATGAAGCTTAACATTTGGTTCCTAGCTGGTGCACTGTCTGTGGACGCTATGGAAACCTTGGGAGGCAGGATCTAACTTTGTGGAAGTGGATCCCTGGAAACAGGCTTTTGGAAGTTTGTACCCTAGACCATGGTGCAGGTCTCTGTCTCATGCCCTGCAATGCCATGAAGTTGTCTGTCATGGGTGCGCCGGCCTACCTAGATGCCTGCCGCACCACCATGCTTTACCTCTGTTATGGACCGATCCTCTAGCTCCCTATAAACCTTTTCCTCCATAAGCTTGTTTTGATTGATTTTTTCTGCTACAGCAATGACAGCTGACTATTATATCAACACACAAAAATCAGTAGTATTTCTGTACTCTAGTAAGAAACTATCTGAAAAAGAAATCAGGAAAACAATTTCGTTTACAATGACTACAAAAAAAATCTTAGGAATGAACTTGACCAAGGATATGAAAGATCTTTACATAGAGAACTATAAAACATTAATGAAAGATATTAAAGAAGACACAAATAAATGGGAAAATACAGTGTTTTCATAGATTAGAAGAATTAATATTAATGTCTATACTACTGAAAGCAAAATACTGATTCAATATAATCCCTATTAAAACAACAATGATGCTGGGTGTGGTGGCACATACCTATAATTCCAGTGACTTGGGAGGTGGAGGTAGGAGGATCATGAGTTTGATGCCAGAGGCAACCTGCATACCTTAGTAAGACCCTGGCAGGGCTGAGGCACCCCATTGGTAGAGTATTTGCAAAGTATGTGCAAGGCCCTGGGTTCAGCCCCCAAGTACCACACACACGCACACACACGCACACACACACGCACATGCACACACACACACACACAAATTCTTGACAAAAATAGAAAAAAATTCTAAAATTCATATTGAACCATTAAAGACCATGAATAATCAAGGCAATTTTGAACAAAAAGAACAAAATTGGAAGTATTATATTACTTGACTTCTAAACATATTACAAAGCCATAGTAACCAAAACAGGATGGTACTGGCAGAAAAACAGATACATAGACCAATGGAATGCAATAGATAACACATAAATAAATCTACTTACTTACAGCCAACTAATTTTTGACAAATGCACCAAGAACATATATTGGAGAAAGGAAAGTCTCTGCAATAAATGGTGCTGGAAAAAGTGAGTATCCATATGCAAAAGAATGAACCCCTATCTCTCATTATCTCTTATTATATACAAAAACCAACTCAAAGTAGATCAGTGACCTAAATGTAACACCCAAAACAATGAAACTAATAAAAGAGAACATAAATGACATTGATATGGATGAATGTATTTTTTATAAAACTCTAAAGCATAGGCAACAAAAGAAAAAACAGACAAATTGGATTACATCAAACAATGAAGCTCATGTACAGCAAGGGAAACAACTAACAGAGTGAAAAGGCAACCTGCAGAACGATAGAAAATATTTACAAGGGATCTGACAAGTGATTAATATCCAGAATATATAAAGAACTCAAATATCAGAAAAAAAATCCAATTCAAAGGTGGGCAAAATCTAAATAGCCATTTTTGAAAAGAAGGCACATAAATGCTGAAAGATATATAAAAAAATTGCTTAATATCACTAATCATCAGGAAAAGGCAAATAAAAGCTAGAGATATGGCTCAGTGGTAGAGCACTTGCCTAGCATATCCAATGCCCTGGGTTCTATCCCTAGCACTTCCAAAAAATGCAAATCAAAGCCATTATGGAAAGTAGCATGGCGATTCCTCAAAAAATTAAAAGTAGAACTGCTATATGGCCCAGCAATTCCACTATAGGGTATAGACCTAAAAGAAAACAAATCAGTATGTCAAAATATATCTGCACCTCCATAGTCATTGAAGCATTATTCGTAATAGCCAAGATATAGAATCAACCAACCTGGCCACTGATGAATGAGTTGATGAAGAGAATGTGGTATATTTACACAATAGAATATTATTCAGCCATAAAAAGAATGAAGTGCTGTTATTTGTGGCAACACAGACAGAATTGGAGATATTATGTTAAGTGAACTAAGCCAGGTACAGAAAAATATTCCATATTCTCACTCACATTTGAAATTTAGAAAGGTGATCTTATAGAAGTAGAAAGTAGAATGATGCTTACTAGGGGCCAAGGTGGTGGTGGGGGTGTTGGAGAAATGTTGGTCAAAGGATAATGAGGAATAAATTCAAGACAAATCTGTTGTACATCATGATGACTAAAGTTAACCATATATGGTATTCTTGAAAAATCTCCAGAAAGTAGATGTAAAGTGCTCTCAGTACAAAAATGACAACTATGTGCAGTAATGCATAATTAGCTATATTTAGTCATTCCACAATGTATATATGAGGTGTGAACAAAAACTTTAGTGAATGTTTGAAGAATAAAAATATTATAGGAAAAGACACATTGCCATTAATACCCCTCAAAATACTCCCTTTGGTTTTGAATCTACTTATCCCATCATTCTTGCCACTTTCTGAAGCAGTTCTGGCAGTCCTCTTTTGTAATTAATACATTTTTTAAATTTAAATATTCACTGTACATTTTGATCACCCCTTGTGTACTTTAAAACAATATGTTGTATATGATAAATATATACAATTTTATCTGTCAATTTAGAAAAAGGCTAATTTAAAATCCAGTAGGAAACACATCATAATAGGGTGCTCAGTATCTAATTTTGATGTCTCCATAAGAAATAGGGCTGGGGTTTAGTTCAGTTGGTAGAGTGACTGCTCTGAATGCTCTGACACCCTGGATTTGATCCCTACCACACAAGAAGAGGAGAAGGCCCTGGCAGCCCACTCCTGAAACAATCAGCCATCGAAAACCCTATGAATAGCAGAGGAGAAATGACATAGTGCTAGGCACACCACAGTGTTGGAGAGTGTTTCATTCTGTTGTACACAGGGTCGCTATGAGTTAGACTTGACTTGATGGTATCTAACAACTCCATAGGAGAACTATTTTAACACAGACATAAAAAAACATTTAGAACATCTTAGAACAGTCTTCCTAAACTTCCCTGGTCCCAAAAGCAGAGGTTCAGACCTAGATCGGAATCTCTAAGGGATAGGGCTTGAAATCTGTACTTCCAATAAAGACTGATAATATTCTTGTGATTAGCCAAGTCTAGGAAACACTATATGTGATACATTTACCTCTGGAAAGTAAAATGTCAGGGTCCTGAAAGTACATTGGGAGTGGGGGGTGTTGGGGTGAGACACAGATGAGGGGGTGGTCCTGAGATTTTCTTATTTGGAAATGATGGCATCATTATTGTTTAACATTTCTGGGCCTTGATATGTCTCTCTCTCTCTCTCTCTCTTCTCTCTCTCTCTCTGTGAAGTGGGTGTGGGACATCAAAACAACTGTGGGTGCTATATTTCCAGTTCATTCAGTATAACTAGTATGTAAGATGTGCCCATTGCATTTAAGACACATTCCCATGTAGTGGTTTTCCCATCCTTGCTCAGCTACTTTGGTTATGATGAACAAGGGAAAATATCTCTCTATTGCCATTCTGCCTTTGATAGTATTACTCTAGCTGGAACTCAAATGTCTGCTATGGCTGGGTATTGCAAAATGTAATAGGGAAGAAGGTCTTCAAGTGTATTATTAAGTGAAAAATATAGCAAGATATTGTTTTTGAAAAGGGAGAAACAGGACTGTCAATACATATTTTTATAGCTTTTGTCTAAAGAGGCTGGTGAGGTGGTGCACTCCTATAATCCTAGTGACTCAGGAGGCAGAGGCAGGAGGATCACAAGTTTGAGACCAGAAGCAGTCTGCATAATTTGCAAGACCCTGTCTCAAAAAAGTAAAAGAAAAAAAAAATGGGCTGGGTGTGCAGCTCAGTGGTCCAGCACTGGCAAAGCATGCCAGGGCAAGGCCCTGGGGTCAACCCCAACTACTGCAAAAAAAAAAAAAAAAAAAAGAATTTGTCTAAAGAGACTCTAGAAGAATACACAAGAATCATCTAAAAATGGAATTACCTTAACAGACATTGAGAGGACCTGGAGGCTCCAACAGAAGTGGGAATGAGACTTTCCACTGTATACCATTCAAAAAATATTTTGAATCAAATAAACTTATTACCTTTTAAATAAAACAAAGCCAAACCTAACAATATGCAGGCAGAACCAGGTAAGACCGTGGGCCGCACTTGGCCAATGACCTGCCATGAGACCTCTGCATTATGCAAATCCCTAAACCTTCATTACTGAACTCCAAATCACTGATTCATCACTCTGTAAACATTTATCAAATGCCTCTAAGGTAGATTTAGGTGCCAAAGGCACTATTTCTGGCCTTAAGGATTTTCTATCTCCAGACTGTGGTAGGCTTGCTTGGTGAACATTTTGAAAGAAACATGTTTTTGCAACTTAAACTAGTGAAGAAGTATTTTCAAAATGAATCTCTACTGAACCATAAGACTTGCTTGTAGATTGGTGATACATGTTTGTATACACACAATGTTAAAACCACAGAAATATTTGATCTTAATTATATTGAAACAAACACTTAGCCTTTTTTCCTTTTAATTTGTTAGGCAAATAGTTTGTTCATTATTCCAAGACAAACTTAAATCCAAGCCAATTCAAACTATTGTAAGGTCTAGATAAAATGAATATGTGTTAATTAGACTTAAATATATGTGTAAATAAAATGTCTGAGAGCAAAATGTTCTCAATGAGAGACAGATTTGAATAAAAGGAGAAGAGAAAAATCAGGTATAAAGTAGAAATCTGATCTACAGTTCTTTGTAGAAAATAAAAAAGATGTGACATCACCTCCTTGAATCTGGTAATCTAATCTTGACACTAATAATCTTATCTCCTCTGGAGGAGTATTTTGGCTTCTTTCTCCACTTCCCCTCACCCCACACATCCCATTACCTCCCGGAAATGTATAGTGCATGTAGAAAAGCAACACCTTCTCCCCTCTGGTTGAATGGAGAGCTGTGTTCCCCAAATCCCTGTCAGGTTTCCAACAGAAGTTTAGATTGGCTCAGACATAAAAATGCATTTCCTACCATGATGCTGGGAAACATTTCAGGTTTCTGCTTAAACATTCTACTGCTGGAAAATTCTACTCAGAAGTCTACTTTGCTGTGACTAATTGTTAAGCAGGCAGCAGTTACTCAAGACAAATATTACTGGTTTTAAATTGACATTAATATCTTTAGAAAGCCCTACTATCTGTGTGGAGCAATGTTCTTGATTACAATGTTGCCTCAAGAAGCCCAGGGTTTAACTAACTATTTGAGAAAAAGAAAAGTTCAGTAACATTTTTTCATGTATTGTCTGGATAAATAATTTTAACTCTGAATTGGGAGTTCAAAATCTAATGTAGTGGATTTTTACATCTATTTCAGTTGTCTTTTGCTACATCACAAACCACCCCAAATTTAGAGGCTTAAACAATTTTTGCTGTTGCTCATGCTTCTGTAGGTTGTAATGAGCTTGGAGTTCTTGCTTTGTACCACTTATATGGCTGCAGATAGATGGTGGCTGGGACGATAGTAAACTGAAGGCTCGACTGGGGTGGATATCTAAGATGGCTTCTCAATGTGTGTATTTGGCTCCTCTACTGGAACAACTGGAAGAACTTGAGGATGGTATTCTACTCTTTCTCTAGACACATGGGGGCTGGGATTTTGCTCAGTCGGTAGAGCTCTGACGCCCTGGGTTCAATCTCCAGCACCACAAAAATTGGAGAAGGACCTGGCAATCCACTCTCGAAACAATCTCAAAAAAACAATCAGCCAGTGAAAACCCTAGGAATAGCAGAGAAGCACTGACATGATTAGTGTTGGGCATGGCACAGTGTCAGGGAGGCAACTGCAACAGCTGCCAATGTTCAAAGTTGGAACAATTTGAATAATGACAACAAAAATAAACTACTATTGGATCATAATTCAAAGTATAAGATTGGATCTATGCATGCATGCTGTACACATAAATGATTGAATAAATAAATGAATGAGAATAGACAAATATCCTTGAACAAGAAAGTAATTTATGTAGTTAAGTACTCTATCTTCAAAGAGGAGAAGCATAAATCCCCACTTGCTAAGTGTGGGCTGCTCATATTGACTTCCTCTTGAAGAGTACAGTATGAAAAAGGAGACAATGAATACCTCACCATGTAGTTAAGGTCAATATCAACAGTGATAAATCATGTCAACAGTATCTGTTCTTGATATGATGTGATGAAAATGGCATTCTATGATCTTCCTTCCCCAAGCCTATAACCCCATTATAATCATGAATAAAACACCAGACAAATTCTAATAGAGGGACATCCTAAAATATACTTGACTAGAACTCCTTAAAACTGTCAAGGTTATCAAGAACAAGAAATATTTGAGAATTGCCTAAGTAGACATGACAAATAAATGTAATGTATCATGGATAGAATTCTGGAACAGCAAAAGACATTAAGCAAAAACTAAAGAAGTTAAAAAAACTAATATGGACTTTAGTCAATAATACTTTTAATATGTATTTCCTAATTATAGCAAATGTAAAATGTTAATTATAGGAGAAACTGAGTGAGGGGCTGATGGGAACTCTACCATGGCTTCATTTGTTCTACCAATCAAAAACTGTTTGAAAGATACGATCTATTTTTTAAAAATAGTCATAGAGCTAGCCCAGATTTGAAGGCAGGGGGCTTTAAAGGGTATGAATAGAAGAAGGTGTGATTCATTGGAGGACAGTCTATAATAGTATCCATTCCACTGATTTTCCTTTAAAGATCTCTCTCTCTATTCCTATTCCCACTTCACATGGCTGAAGTCTCACCCTCTGGTTCCAGAGGTAGAGCCAGTGTCTTTGGTCAAAGGCAGTTGGTAAGTTTTATCTCCCTCATCAGAATTGGTGAATTGCATCTCCTTTGCCACAAGACAATTTCAGGGTGGGGAGTGACTTAAGCCAGG